>JBCNJP010013937.1:0-11637 GCA_039602395.1 Deinandra increscens subsp. villosa
TTATTTTGACACTTCAGTTTTTGCACGTCAAGAATTATCGAGTGTCATCGTTCGCGTGTCAAGGAAAGCAGTTTTTGTAGTAGTGATTCCATACATTACAAATATCATTCAAATGTGTCAAACACAGGTATGTAGTTAAAGCAGTTATATATAAAACCCAACCTGGGCCCGGAAAAGCTCCGGACATCCCAGGCTGGGACATGTCAAAAGACCCTGGATATTACATCCAGGGGTGGATCATTGTTTTAACAAAACAAACCGGGAAACATCAACCGGTAAACCATCACATGCATAAAAATAAAATTGTTTTCAAACAAACATGAACCACAAAATATAAGAAGGTGACCCCTGTTCTTCAAGCTTCATCCTGGGGCACCTCCTTCGCTTCCTTCTCCCCCGCTGCCTTCTCTGCTGCCTTCGGGTCCTGGGTCGGCTGCTCTCCTCCCTTGGGCTGGTCGATATCCATGGCGTGACCAGCAGAGCCCTTGGATGGGGTGCTTTTGCTGGATCCAGGACCGATTTCAGGGTCACACCCTGCAGGGATGGTGGCGCCTAAATTGCGCAGTTTCTTTGCCCAGTCGGACACATCCCAGTTGGGGTTCTGAAACCCCAAATCCCTCGCCTCCTTCGCCATTTTCAACCTGCACTGGAAAAGGGAGATGCGAGCGATGAGCTTGCCTTCATCGCCCTTAGCGGCTAAGGCAGACTCGTGCGCAGCCCGTGCCTCCACTGCCTTCTTCTCAAGATCATGCACTAGACCCAGGTTCTTGTTGGCCACTATCCTGAGCGAGTTCAACTCCTTGGTCAGGGCAGCAACCTCCCTCTTGGCAGCAGCCTCAGCATCCAGGGCTCGCTTCTCAGCGGCCCAGACCATCTCCACGAATCGGCTAGCAATCTGCAAGAGAAGGTAATGTTATTAACAATTATGACCTTGAATTGTTTATCGTATAGAAAATTCAGGGATACCCAGGATTAACTTACTTGACGGGAAGAGGCCTCGGCATGGGCACGGAGCTCGGCGGCATCCAGGTTCTCCAGAGATTGCACAACGGGAGCAGAAGCAGTGGCAGTGGCCCTGGTCTTGCGCTTAGTACCAGAAGTCCTGGAGGGAGGAGCTTTGGGAGCCGTCATAGGTTCGGTCTTCACAGAGGTAATGACTTGCAGGTCCTGCTCGGAGTCCCCCAGCAGAAAGTCGTCCAGATCAATGTTTTCCAGGTTGACAGGAGTGGCAGCGGCTGAAAGGCAAAGAAAGCACAGAATTAGCAGAATTCAGGGAAAATCCAGGGTAATACGAGCAAGGAACCAGGATACTTACAGCTAGACATACTATGGGAGCAGGAAGAAGCGGCTTGATCAGGGTCGGCCTTGAATTCACGATCCTCCTCAGCAATGGTCAGGAACGCCTCAAACCTCTCGAATGTGCTTGAAATTACTGGTCCGATGGAGCTCAGGCTAGGCACTGCAAAACAAAGGAATCCAAGGTCAGTATTCAATTAAAACATATATCAAAACCTGTAAACCTAATTCCTAGTGCAGGTAAAGGCCTACCCTCTAGTTTCCACCTAAGAGGAAGATCCATTCCGCCTGGGATGGTTGACCGCCTTACAAAGAAAAATTTGCCCTTCCACTCTTCATGGTAAGAAGCCCCGGGGACCATCTGCGTGCCCTTGTTCAAAGCTTTGAACAGGTAACGATTGTTGCCATGGGACTTCAACTCGTAGCCCAAGGACAGTTCAGGCAACCCAACCAGGGAATCAAACTCTCTGTTCAGGCGATCGATGGTGCCTAGCACCCTCCATGCAAAGGGGAGAGTCTGAGCGTATGAGAGGCCGGTGGTCTTGAAGAAATCGGCAACTAGTCCAGAGAAGGGGTAGGAGAGACCGATAGAAAAAGGGGTGAAAGGAAAACAGACCCAGGTTGCGGAACAGAAATCCGACCTGAGTCTTGCGTCATAGGGCCTAATCTCAGCACCTTCCGGAAGAAGACCGGACGCCAACAAGCAAGCAATGTCGGCGTCGGAGAAGTTGCAGGTCTCCGTTTCCGGTGACTGCAAGTACTTCTGATCGAAAAAATCTTCGATCCCGGTCTTTTTAGCAACAGTTTCCGCTCGAATTTTCTTGCGAGTCATCGTGACGGAAAGACAGAAGTAGAAATTGAGAGAAGGGTTACCTGATCGGAAATTAGCGAAGGCCGGAGGTGAGGAAATTGCCGTTATGCTCTTGAAAAATTTACTCGGTGAGTGAAATGTGAAGAGAGATGGGGGTATTTAATGGAAGAGAAGTTACAGAGTTGAGGGGACGTGGACGACGATCATGGAGACTCTACTCCTATTTTAACGGATGGGATGAACTTAGGGTCGCTGAGTCATTGGAGATTTGAAAAAATTCACAGCTGTGAATTCTTATCCACTAGCTGCGAATTTTGGGGGCAATTGTTACACCCTAAAAATACTTGGCTGCAAATCCAGGGTACACGCGCAGATAAGGGACAGGTATGACCCAGGATTACATGACCCTGGATGCAGGCAATGTTCGATGACCCAGGATGTTAATACCAGATAGGGAAGTTCGCTTTTACTTTATTTTGCATATTATATCATCTAATCCAGGGCTACCCTTGTTACTATAATGACCCAGCATGTGGAAATGACCCTGCATGCTAGGGCATTGTTACTAATTGCTTCGTTGTCTTTATTTGATCAAGGATAGGTTGACAAAGTCTTCTAACGGTCACTTGAAGCAAGGAGAAGACTTATTTAGCACGTGGTCAAAGGTTGTTAGCTGGAAACTCGGTCAAATAACGGAAAGAGACGTTGAAGAGAGGATCCCTGGAATATCGGAGAAACGGTTGAAGACCTAGCATATAAATAGGACACTTAGTCTTTCTTTTTTCGGCTCATTCGAGCTTTACTCACTGTATTCTCGTACTAAATTCTCTGCAAACTCATTGTAATCAATACTTTTCGGTGATCAATAAATTGGTAGCGTGTGTTATCGCTACCCGGGGTTTTTATGCCGGCGGCGCCTTAGAGACATCTAAGGGCTAAGGGCTTTTCCCTAGTCAAATCTCGGTGTTCTTGCCTACTTTTGAGTATTCGTTTGTGTTGCTAAGTTTCTCAACTGATTTCATAAACAAATCTAAGTTTTTACCCAGGATTCTAGTGATTTGTCCCTGGAATTCTGTAATTGTCCCAGGATTATTTCAAGCTATTTTCATATCTGAATATTAGACACCTAACCTCACATTCAAATTTGGTTCAAACTTTGCTAATTTAACTTAAGTAATTTTTAGCCAAAACACCTGGGAAACAGGGGACTTTGCTCTTCCATGGGCTTCCTAGATTTCTTTAGATCTTCAATTTCCTTCATCACCGTTTGATTAGTTTTTTCTTGCTGATCCATTTGATTTTTTACCTGCTTAATCAAGGAAAACAAATCATTGTTAGTAATAACCGGATCAACAGATTAAACCTGGGATCCTGTGAAGACAGGATAATCAGTTTTTCTCGGCTGCTCGTCACACTTTCTTCTGACGGTCATTAGTCTTCTTCTGGCTTCCTGGAAAGGAGGGAAGAGGGGGAATGGAGGACGATGTAGAGGCCGAGACAGATTTTTGTGAGTTCGACATCTTTTGGATCGGAGATCAAATGAAATGAATGAGATACGGGATTTTGGTAGAATTAAGCACCACTTGCCCCACGGTGGGCGCCAAACTGTTTTGGTCAAAAATTCACTCGGGAATCCTGTATTCCAAACTTAGATTGTGAGGTAGAGTGCTTAACGATCAAATGAGTAAGTAATCCAAGTAAGGGTGATAACACAAGGATTTTAGCGAGGAAAACTCCAGAATCCTTTGAGTTGCCTCTAGGAATCCTGGATAAAAACCTCGGGTGCCGGCTGGAAACCGCCACCAAGTCAATGTTATTAATTATCAAACGATTTGTTACAATGGGTTGGAGGTTTGATCGATCAGAGCTAAGTGATACAATAATTCGTAATGGGAAACTAGTGTGCGAGTGTCGTTGTGTGTTCCTACTGATCGAATCCTCGATTTATATAACAAATACAATGATAACTAACTTTCCGGGATTCCCGGGATCCTATCGTCCAACTAACTCGACCGTTAGAGGCCTCTCCGTTCACTTGGTCCACGATCTTCTTCAGCTGGAGCGTAAGTTTCGGAGGTTGTTGATGATTCCGGTAATACCTGGTCAAATAGACATGTGGCAAAATATGAAGGTTAGTTAAAATAATATGATCAGGATACCTGAATGCACGAGATTCCCAGATGACAATAGGATTCCTGAACTGTCTGAGCTTCCTGTGAGCATCCTGAAAATACACCCTCAACACTCACCATGAAGAAAAGCAGCTTTAACATCTAAGTGAAAAACTTTCCAACTCTTACTTGCAGCATATGCTAGAATCAACTTAATGGTTTCTATTCTTGCAACTGGAGCAAAGACTTCCTCATAGTCAACACCATACTGTTGCACATATCCTTTTGCAACTAATCTAGCCTTATACTTAGTAACATTACCTCCTGCATCCTTTTTTATTTTAAACAACCACTTCAAGCCTATAGGATTACAGTTCTTAGGTGGATCAGTTAGATACCATGTATTATTCCTTTCTATAGCTTCTAACTCTACCTGCATAGCCTGCTGCCACTTTTCACTCTTAACAGCTTCCTTATAAGAGTGAGGTTCCTCCTCTTGAGCTAAAAGTAACTCAATTTGATTACTCTCTTCCTGTCTTTGAATACCTGTTTTTATTCTAGGATCCAAAACATAATCTTGCAGTTTCTTGGGTTGCTTCCTTACTCTGGATGACCTTCTAACATCAGTAAGTTCATGCTCAGAGTCAAATAACCCATCCGGAGTAACTTGCTCTTGCTCTTGTTCCTCCTGAGTAATTTCTTCCACTTCCGGAGTAACTTCTTCTTCTTCCGGAGTAACTCTCGCTAGCTCTTCCTGAATAACTTGTTCATCCTGAGGAACTTCCTCATCTTCAGAGTCACCTGCAATACTACCAAGCTGTGATCCTAACTCTTCTTCTCCTAGAATCTCAACTCCTATATCTGCACTATCAGATACACTCAACTCAGAATCTCTCATGCCAACATTCTTTCCTATATTGACACTCTTCCAATTCCATTTTCTAGTTTCCTCAAACTGAACATCCCTACTAACAACAATTTTCTTATTAACCACATCATACATCCTATTGGCTTTAGTTCCTTCTTGAACACCTAGGTATACCATAGAATGACTTCTATCCTCTAGCTTCTTCAAACCTGGTTTTACTACCTTTACATGTCCAACACAGTCAAATATCCTGATGTGACTAATAGTAGGTTTCCTATGTTTCAGCTTCTCATAAGGTGTTACTCCTGCTAACACTTTTGTAGGACACCTATTCAACAGATAAACAGAATGCTTAACTGCTTCTGCCCACAGTTCCTGAGGAACACTCATAGCATTTAACATACATCTTGTCATGTTTAGAATGGTTCTGTTTCTCCTCTCTACAGTTCCATTCTGTTGAGGGGAATAAGGTGCAGTCAACAGCCTAGTTATGCCTCCTGTCTCACAATAACTGTTGAATTCTTTTGAGGTGAACTCCCCTCCTCTATCTGATCTTAAACTTCTAACTTTGGCTCCCCATTTTCCTTCATTTTCAGTCCTAAACCTCTGAAATACACTGAATGCTTGATCCTTAGAACTAAGGAAATAGACCCACATATACCTAGTATAATCATCCACCAACAACATGAAATACCTATTTCCTGCACTGGTTGAAGGACTTATAGGTCCACATAAATCCATAGATACTAATTCTAATGGACTCTTAGCTCTAAAGCTGGCTTCCTTAGGAAATTTCTGCCTAATCTGTTTCCCTGCCATACAAGCATCACACACTTGACTAGTATGTTTCAGCTTAGGTAGACCTCTAACAATTTCCTTAGAAGACATCTCAACTAAAGTTTGCACATTGATGTGCCCCATTCTACCATGCCAAAGCTTAGTTTCATCAGAAATATTAGATAGAAAACAATATGGACTACCTGTTTTGAGAGAAATTTTGTACAACCTGTTTGCAGACTTTTTTACCTTCATGAGAAGAGTTCCATTCCTTTCATGCAACCAAAGATAGTCACCCTTCATGTATACTTCACATCCTACTTCTGTGATTTGGCCAAGACTGAGAATATTGCTTCTCAAGCTTGGTATCAAATACACATTGGTCAGTATTCTCTGTTCTCCAGTCTTCCCTTCCAGGAGAATTGATCCTCTTCCCTTTATCTTCACAGTTGATCCATCTCCAAATGTAACCTGCCCAGTCACATTAGTATCAACAGAAGAAAATAAAGATTCATTACCTGACATGTGGTTTGATGCACCATTGTCCAAGTACCACAGCTCCTCATCTCTTCCCTCTGATCTGTACTTTGAAGGCACCACATTGAACTCATTCAAGAAGACTTCCTCCTTTCTGCCTTCATTCTTCATGATCATCAATAATGCAGGTTCTTCATCTGCTTCAGTCAGTAGAGATTCCTGGTCCTTGACATTTACTTTGCCACATTCACTGGCATAATGGCCCATCTTATCACATTTGAAGCACCTAATTCTGGATTTATCCTTCTTTGACTTACTCCTTGAATTCTGATTGAATTTTGACCCTCCTTCAGTCTTATTCTGATTCCCTTTCCTTGAACTTTCAGTCTCTCCATTCCCTGCCTTGCCTTTCTTGTCCCATTTTCCCTTGTTCTTGTTCTCCTTGTATCTTGATCTCCAATCAGTGTAGGTTAACAACACCTGCTCATCTTTAGATGATGTATCCTTACCTTTCTTCCCTGTTCTCTCCTCAAAGGCTTTGAGTCTTCCCACAGCCTCTTGAAACAGTATTGTATCAAGATCTACAAATTGTTCTATGGATGCCACTAGATGTAGAAATCTCTCAGGCACACAATCAAACAATTTTCTCACAAGAACACTCTCTTTTATGGGCTCACCAAGATCTGATGATCTTGTGGCAATAGCACTTAATTTCCCTGCAAAATCATCTATGCTCTCTCCCTCTTTCATTCTCAATGATTCATACTCACTCTTCAATGTTTGTAACCTAGCCTTCTTAACCCTATCAACCCCTATATTTCTAGTTTTTAGAGAATCCCATACCTCTTTGGCAGTCTCCATACTAGCAACCTGCAGGATCAGATCCTCAGGCATGGCTTGATAAAGATAGGCAATGGCTGCTGCATTCTTCTTGGAATCAACTTCTACTCCTTCCGCTGGTTCAATTGCTTCCCACAATCCATGAACCTTGAAGATTGCCTTCAATTTCACAGCCCAAACTGAGTAATTCGTCGCTGACAGCAATGGACATTGCAAGGGAATAGTAACATAATTATCCCTCACATTCAGTCGATTGCCGCCGGGATTTCCACCATCACCATCTGCCATCGCACCTGATGTCGATTGAACCTGAGTCGACCTTCGATTGGGTGACGGCCTCCTTGGCGAGGTCAAGAATCGATGAATTTTGACCTGGGTGAGAGGATCAGAGGCGATCCCCTTTGAATCTTCAAATTGCGATTAGCAATTCGTCGAGAATGAAGATCAGGAGCCCTGGAGAGCTCTGATACCAATTGAAACAAAATTAATGGATCGACGAACAAGATGAAATGAAAACTGAGAGGAATTTTATTAAGAGAGAATGATAATTCGATTACAATGATCAGCTACATCTACCAATTTATAACCTAACACTCATTAACGTCTCTAAACAGTAGCTAACAAACTTTTAAACGAACTTAAGAAAAGTTACATAAAACCCCCTTGCACTATGTGCAGAATTACACAACCAACCCAAACTTCATTCTAACACCCTGAAGATCCTGATTGTTGAACTCGCCATATGGAACTGATACTATATTTCCGAAATGGTTTGCTAATATGGACGATTCTTTCTCGTTATTTCCCGTTAAGAATCTTCGCCCATTAACGATCACGCCCATTCTGGTTCTCTTGGTTCTCTTATTCGCGTCATTGTGTTGTTCTTGAGCCAATAACTTCCAAACAAATGCGGTGAAAGACCGAAGCTTGCTTCTTCTAGTGGTTTTGGAACTTGCTTGAGATTGAAGATGGTTGATTGATGAAAAACCGATATGGTATATGCGAGAATGAAGTTTTTCGTCAAAGGAACGGGGTGGAGGGAGCGACGATTTGGGAAGGTACAAATGGTCGTACGTTTTGTCATAACGAGGTGGACGCCGAGGGTTAAGGAGTGAAGTGCGAAAGGATGGAAGGTTGGAAAGTTTTTTAGTTTGGGCAAACTCTGCCCATGCGACTAAAAACATGTTCAAGGAGAATGCATCTGCTATACGATGATCCAAGGCGCATGATACAACTATTGCTCCACACTTCAGTTCTGTCACCTGCATGTTTCAGTTGTAAAGTTAGGCACAGAAAAACAACGTATACTTTCTCTTTCAGTTAATAAATTTTGAAATTTTCATCTGGATCACATCCTAATTAGACTTGTGAGAAATAAATTTTTTTCCAAATCTTTTAATTTAAATTGAAGTTGAGCACAACACGTTTCGATCTTTAAAGTAACAAACTTTTATCCGCTTGCTCGCCCTACTACGGTACGAGATAAAAGTTTTACTTTGCGTCACATTTGTTATGGATTTTGTAAAAAAAAAATTAGGGAGGGGGAGGGCGGGGGGGGGGGGGGGGGGTTGTTATTTTTTGGTGGTGATTAGTAGACATATTAAAACAATCGACTTGCGGTTTTGATATTTTGTGAAGAAGATTCACCTACTCATACCATCCCACAATGAATGGTTAGGGACAAAACTAAGGGTATTTTTGGGAGTGCTTATTTAAGTGCAAAGTGCTTTAAGGTAAAAGTCTTTATTAACTTATTATTTTTTGAAAATAAGTTTTTGTGGTGATGAGATTGCTTACTTTATATGTAAAATGATCAACAATGACATTACTTATATATTTAAAGGCATTATGTCAGTGAAACTAATAATAAAATAGTAATTTGGTTTTCAAAAGCCAAAAAACATATTTAAAAGCCATGTTTTCTTGGCTTTTGAAAAATGATTTCTCTCCTCTACTCAAAAAGCCAAAACTAAAAACACCTTTGAAGTACACAAATAATATTTTTAACTTATTGATTTTTTTAAAGTTAATAAGTTATTTCCAAATGAACATCCAAACATGCTCTAATGTGGAGTCGAGCAGTCTGTTAAACTCATAGAATAAAAATCATCAGTTAAAGGATACCCAAAATCAAAAGTCGTCGATTAAACAAAATAAGAGTAACAAAACCGTCGATTGAAGGAACCCAAAATCCAAAATTGAAGGGAACAAACCTGCAGGAATCAAACGAACAGAAATAAATGAAGATGAAAACCATTCATTTGTTCGACAGCTGACATGGCTCGCGGACGAGAATTACTCGACTGTTGGAAACGAGAATCGACCATGAAGAACCAATCGGGCTAATGAAGGAAACGTGATTGACAAGAAGAACCATTCACTTTATGCAAGGCGCCTAGCTAGTTGAAAACCATGAGATTGATTGAAGGGAGGATGGAAACCAAGGGCTTTATTGTAGTGAAGATAGGCAAGAGGCGACTGTAGCGAGGGAGACGATGGTTTGATTGGAATTAGGGATGGAACTTTTATAAGGGCGAATTAGTAATTTAACCATTTAAACATTTGAAATTCCTTTTCATATTTACTAGTTTTTTTATCCCCGTGTGTTACACGGTCGAGTCTTAAAAAAACTATAAATATAATCATAATCTACGACATTTATGTATTTTTATAACTATCTAAAAATTTCTCAGTAATTATAGGTGGGTCAGAGGTTTTACGACAGTACGTATTTAGATGGTGGGTTCCTTCGGGATCGATGTGCAACATAGAGGGTCTTGGTTACGCGCACGGACTGCGGTCGTAACGTGTCATGGGTAACATCGTTTGCCATGATGAGACCCCCGGGTAACCGGATGTTTGCAGTTAAAAAAAAGAAATCTAGTAACGAAAAATAAAATTTTATTTATTATATTGAAATGAAATACCTGAAAATTTTAATTTAAACTCAGCGAAAACAAAAAAAAGTTATAAAATTAAATTGAATAAAATATTTTATATTACATGCATAATATTTAATTAAAATATTATTATGAATAAAGAATTATAAGCATTATATTAAAGTATTAAAATATATGTAATAAAATATATTATTTTAATAAAATATATTATTTTAATAAAATATAATATATATGCAATAAAAATCTTATCTTGAATAAAATATTAATCTTAATATTAAAATTTAGTATTTGGATAATTACTAACCTTAATATAAAAATTTGTTTTTAAATAATTACTTATTAAATGTTTAAACTAAATAAATCCTAATATAAAATTTAGTATTTTGGATAATTATATATTAAAACTTTGACTTAATTCATAATTAAATTATAAAATTAAATCGAATAAATATTTATATTGCATGCAAAATATTTAATTAAAATATTATTATGAATAAAGTATTATAAGCATTATATTAAAGTATTAAAGTATATGTAATAAAATATATTTTTTTAATAAAATATAATATATATGCAATAAAAAATCTTATCTTAAATAAAATATTAACATTAATATTAAAATTTAGTATTTGGATAATTACTAACATTAACATAAAAAATTGTTTTTGAATAATTATCTATTAAAAGTTTAAACTAAATAAACCATAATATGGAAATTTTGTATTTGGATAAGTATTTATTAGAACTTTGACTCAATTCAAAATTTTGTGGTGATAATAAGTGTTCGTTTTTACTAATTAAAGTATGACAAAACTTTTTGTTTATTATATAGTATAGATAAACCAAACACAACATCAGTTTTTAAAGCAATTCATTCATTTTCAATTTCATTTAAAAAACATTTCATGAACCAAACGAACCCTTAACTTCATCACTGATTGCAATGTTTGTGTGGATCTTTAAGCTAGGGGGAATGGGATTATTGATATTATTAAACATGGAGGTTTTTTTTAGAAATATTCAAGTGATCAACCCCTTGAGTGTGATTTGGTGTTTTTTTTTCCAACAACTAAGAACCACAAAAAGCATTAGGTGGCGGTGACGGTGGTGGTGTTTGAGGTTTTGCAAGAAAGAGAGAGAAAGGGGTGGCAATGTTAAATGAGTGAAAAGTGGAGAGAGGAAATGAGATAAGAGTTGTACATATAATTATAATTAAAAGTAATTACCTAATTACAGTAAAAAATACCTAAAGTAAAACGCACCTTATACCTACCGCTTTGAGACAGTGGATAGTTAACTAAGAAAAACAGAAAAAAATAAGTTAAAAAAAAAGATGAACAAATATTATTTTGAATTAAAGGCAGTTACGGAATGCGCAGACATAAGACGCCACTCTTACAACGCATAAGCCAAAACTAATTCCGTTGGTGAAATCCTGTCTATAAAAGAATTTAGCATAGAAAAAAATAGAATGGCTCGGGATCGAACTGGAGTGTCCCAGTTCAGTTTGTGAAATCCTACGAGGACGTGTTTCAGTGATTATTGGTGAAGAAAGGA
>JBCNJP010013938.1:0-11635 GCA_039602395.1 Deinandra increscens subsp. villosa
CATTTCTGATTTTAATTGGGCTTCGGCCCAATTTGTGAAACAAATTAATTAATTTGTTTAGTCCACTAGTTTTATAAACTTTTAACCCACTAATATTTTTATAAAATTTGGGCCAACAACTTTTATAAATAATAAAAACCACCATCTCTATTGGATTAAATATACTTGGGTTTTATTTTAAAAAGTTATGATTTTTATAAACTCCTAACCACTTTATATTTTATAAAAGTGTTAAACTTTTATAAAACACTTGACAGAATTATAAAAACTATCACCTACTCATGAAATAGCTAGAGATTATGTGGTGCTTGACAACACATCATTAACCAATGGTTAATAACGCTAATCTTGCTTATAAAAAGAGAGGACCAAGCCTCCTTTGGTCTCCCTGCACCCACACCAAACCAAACAAACACCCACTCTCTCCCCTCTCTCCCATCTCTCGGCCGGCCAACCACCACCACCCTACCGCCGTGCCGCCGCCGCCGCCTGCCACCGCCGGACCGCCGCCGATCCACCCTCCGGACCGCCGTGAACCACCACCAACCTCCACCGATTTTCCTCTTCTTCTTTTGTGAGTTTTTCTAACTCACATTCCTATCTATTTTCACCCCAAGAAACCCTCAAGTCTTGACAACTAATCCACCATAATTAACTAGAATGCTTGTGTTTGTTTGATCAACTAACAAAAACTCTCTTCTTAATCTCCTTTCTTCCAAGATCAAGCACTTCATCTTGGTGTCTTAGAGACTTAAAGTTAGCCAAGGAGTGTGGTGAAACACATTTGTGAAATCTAAGGAAAGTAACAAGTGTGCACCATGAATCTTGTTTATGAAACCTTGGTTTCATAAGTTAGTTGATTTCAAACAAACCTCCAAGCCTCTTCATATAAAATGAAACATAAATGCTAACTAACAATCTATACATGTTTATTATTTAAAGTCCTAACACAAATGTGTTAGTTGATTGTTTATTATTTAAAGTCCTAACACCAATGTGTTAGTTGATTGTTTATTTATTTTATGTCCTAACATGAAAATGTTAGTTGATAGTTTATTATTTAATGTCCTGACATGAAAATGTTAGTTGATAGTTTGTTTATTTAATAAAGTCCTAACACAAAGTGTTAGTTGATTTAAATACAAATCATATATGTTAATAAATGGACATAACACATGTTAAGATTTATGTTAATCAAATGAATCTCCTAAACAAGATGAAATGATTTAAAATAAAAGTTACATATGTAACTTATGACATAAATGGCTAAAACATATGGAATGGAACAAAAAGAATGTTACTTATTTGGGAAAAATAACATATTAAATGTGTTATAAATTTTGGACAAAAAGAATATATTAAATTCTTACTAGGTTTAGTAAGAATAATATTTATGTCAAATGATTAATTTGACATAAATACTTGGATTTATTACAAGTTTTAACCTTTCTAAGACTTTTACTATAAATGGACACTTTTTCTATAAAAAGTCACATGTGAAAATAAATATTTTTATAAAAGGATTTTTATAAAAATAAATCAAAGACAAGCCATTGACTTTAAATACTTGATATGGATTTTTAATGTTACTTTGATGAAACCAAAGTAACCAAAAATGGAATTACGTCCATTAAAGATTTTAAATAAAATCAAATCTTTATAAAGACAACATTATATAAATCCAAGCGTCGTTACAATGTTTTGAAAATGTTTAAGGAAGAAATAAATATTTCATGCCAAAGAAATATTTAAACGATTTCGAAAAATAAATGATTAAATGTTATAACTTAGAATATATCTTTCAAACGATTCATGTTTTAAAAATAAATCGAACATTTAATAATTATTCTTGACAAATAATTATTTGCAAAAAGATATAAACTATGTTCCATTACACCAAAATGTTGTTAATCATAATTATTTAAATATAATTATAACTTGCAAGATTAACAAATCAAACACGTAATTATTTAATTAAAAAAAATAATTATGCAAACTTATAAAAATAATAATAAACATTATTATTTTAAACTCAATATTCAAGACTTGGTTGACTTATTAAAAATGATTATTCCTTGGTTATATTTATTTAACATAAATATGAAACATCACCAAACGTATTTGTTTAATAAGTACAAGTTAATGGGTTTTCAAAGATACAAACGGATTAAAACGTCAAGACTTGACCGGTATCACTTGGGTGACTTATGTTACTCAAATGATCATTGACCTTATGCATATGTTTAATTAAATTATCTAGGAACGTTACGTGCTACCGTTCCTTAGCTGCTTTTACCTCTTATATGCTGAATCTGTGAGTTTCACGACCCCTTTTTCTTTTAACTGTTTTATACTTTGGGGGAGAAATC
The DNA here is from genome assembly GCA_039602395.1 of Deinandra increscens subsp. villosa. Classification (NCBI taxonomy): domain Eukaryota; kingdom Viridiplantae; phylum Streptophyta; class Magnoliopsida; order Asterales; family Asteraceae; genus Deinandra; species Deinandra increscens. The sequence goes on from JBCNJP010013938.1 coordinate 2,370, forward strand.
ATGAAATCTGATAAATGCTTTTTACTTAATATTATGGTTTATCTGTTAGCCGTATGACTACTTGTTCTCTTACTGATTGCCCAACTTGGTACATTATCGTTATAAACGTTTGTACAATCGTATCCCACCATTAATTGATTTCAATTAGTTCTGTATGAAACGATAGCTAGTGAATAGATCTATTTGGGTTGACAACCCTACCCTAACTGGTAGCTCCAGTTCTGACTCCGGATTGTCTGGGGGTACACGTCAGTTATTCTGATCTGTTTAACATCTCTGGGCAAGGGATGCTGTGTGGGTAAACCGTTAGTATTTGAAATCAAGGTTCAGGTGAGCTCATACATCCACAACGATAAACCCTTGTAATATTTAAGTATACCGAAAACTGATTTACAAATGTTTAACTGATAAATCCTAAACCTGTGAACCTCACCAACTTTATGTTGACCCTTTTAAACTCATGATTTCTTAGGTAATTGATGCTACTACCTGAAGACATGCAAATGGGGCTTATATATCCTATCGGACCTGCTTTCGGAGTCATAGTCCCGACTATCCAAATAAACCGTTTCATGCTTTTAATAATTGTTTAAGACTTTATGTTTTCAAATTGTAAGACATTATCGTTTCCACTATCTTTTCCGCTGCAATGAAATGAAGTAATGTTTTATGAAGTTTTAATTTATTAGAAGTTGTTCTATGTATCCTCGACTATGATTCCATTCTCGTTCACACCCGAAACCGTTGACCGGGGTGTGACAATGTAACACCCCGATATTTCCCTCTAGGTAACTACCTATGTGTTTATTTTATAAATACGTGTTAGAAATGACAATAAATGAATAAACACGTGCTTATATGATAAAAAGGATGAACATGTTTAGAAATGGTGAGACATGACTGATTACGTCTCATATACGTGTTTTAATTGAATATATACATATTTAACTAATCATTATGATTAGAATATTAAGGCCTATGTGTTTAAGAAGATAGGGAACAAAAGAATACATGTGTATACGTGTATAATATAGTTACGAACGCAACATAATAATTTATGTAAAGGAAAAATAACGGATACGTAAAAATATATATATATATATATATATATTATCGAACGTGTCCCGAGCCTTAGACAGTATTAGAAATATGTTCCATAATGTTTTAGGGCATAAAATAATAAGATTATAGAAGTTCGGAGGGTTAAATTGCAGTTTTGTAGAAGTCTGTGGCTAAAAATGTAAATATAAAACTCAGCGACCAAAACTGTCATTTCGGAAAATATATCGCGGGTCGTGAAAGGTCCCCGGTTCATTCCTCGCTGTACGCGAGGCGTTACAGACCAGAAATCATCCACGTAAAACGAACTTAGCGTCCAAGATTGGATGTCTTCATGTCGTTTTTACATCATGAATCACCTGGGGACGTGTTAGCATCACAATCCGACCAGGATGGGTATAAATAGGTGATCTAATTCGGATTAAAACTCACCAATTTCGAAATCAAACACTTTAAAAACCCTCTTTTAAACCCGTAACTTCTTCTGCTAAATCGAGCTCTACGAGAAGAATTGGAAGCTGAAATTCTACAGTCACTCTTCATTTGGTATGATCTAAAATAACCTATTTCAGTTTTTGATAATATTGTGTCTAATATGGTTTATAAAAATGTGTTAAAGTTAGGGTTCTTGAGCTTGTTTTGTCAAAATTGGGTAATACGATGGGAATTAGGGTATGTATATTTGTAGGTAATCCTAAAATAATGTATTTTAAGAAAGCCCTAAGTTTATTTCAGATTTGGAAAATATTTGGTAATGGTTTTGTTAACTGGTCAAAATTATGGTTTTTGTAACGTTGTTCTGCCAAAATTGGGTAAACAGGATTGAACTAAGCTTTCATATCTTAAAGGATATTAAAAAGTGTTATAATAGATAATACCCTAAATTGGTTTTGAATAAAAATGAGTTTGATAAAGAAATGATAAAAATGGGAATTTAGGGGTTTGAAATAAGATTAATTAATATAAAATAATCTGGGAGGTATTGGGACTTGATTTTTGATATACTAACATGTTTATATGTATAATATATATATATATATGGATTAAAAAGTGAGAAATGATAATAAAATAATATACCGAGTTATTCGGGTACTTAGAAGTTTGTGCGGACTGGAAGGGTAGGCGCATGTACACTGGGGTTTCTAGCAAAGCGGGGGGTGTCACATAAATCCCAACTGGGACCTGGCATACCTCACTGGGCGATCCCGGAGTGAGCATCTATTTATAGGAATGCGCGTCTTCATATTATCATTAAAAGAAATAGATAACTGCCTAAAGGGCATTTTTGGTCATTTTGACCTATAAAAGGAATAAACTTAAAAACTAAGTATTGTTAAGTTAACAAATAATTAAAATAAACATAGGAAGTCTTTATTATATAAAACATTGCGTTAACGCCATACAATACGAAATTAGGTCCTAATTGGAAGACGTAAAGGAGGTTCTGACTGAACTAAACTGCTTAAGAGAATAAGGTGAGTTCTATGAGTCCACTTTTAAATGTTTTAAATGCTTTACTATTTTCGGGCTGATATACATAAACCTGTTTACTTGCAAAGTATTTGAAATGCCTTTTAGCTGTTTATGTGGATACACATATGTGAAATGTTTTAATACCTATAACTGCTTTAAATTGTGATTGCCTGTATAAACTGTTTTTGGGAAGGTTATAATGAACAGGTAATGTAAATGATGAAACTTTCAAATAAAGTTTTGAGAAATGGAAAATGTAAACGTTGGTCTAAGCTTGCGTATGTGAATAAGTGTCGGGTAAATATAATCTTATTGCCCTTGTTGTGATTGTAAGATGTAATTTACACTGGGATAATTCTATATCATATCCGTTTGTATTTAAGGTGTGGTGGATACGCTACGGTACTTCCTATATATAAACACCCGTAATACAATATGAAATGTATAGATTCAGTCTAGTGTAGGTTTCACTGAGGTTTAACAAAACCAATAACATTATATTTATAAAACGCTTATTCCATATACGGGTGATGGACTGGTCTTGAAAAGGTTATGAGTCCAAATACAAAGGTTGTTTAAATAGACTTTCGAAAAGGTTGAAAATGTTTTAATCTAAGAAAATATTATCCAAGTGAAAAAGGGAAATGGTGGTTGTATAACCAGAAGCGGGGAATGACGGTTCTCTGGGGTAGCTACAGTTACTCTAATCTTGAAATGGTATTCGGGTGGCGACTGTTGCCCAAGGAACTAACGTGGTTCCAATAGACAATGCTTAGTTGAATGGATAAATTGTTAAAGGATAATGGTTAAATGTTTTGGTATAATTATGTTATGTCTTATACCTGATAAATGGTTAAAAAGGTTTAATGGTTAAATGTTTTGGTATATTCCTGTTATGTCTTATACCTGATAAATATTTAAAGGTTATGTTTTGGTATATTGTTGTTATGTTTTATACTTGATGAATGTTTGCTAAAAAGGGGGCTGTTAGGCCCAAGCGTTGGAATAAACTTTCTAGAAAAAGGTAACGCTTTTAGAAAAAAACGTAGAACTCACCAGCGTAAGCTAGGGGTGTTCATCGAATCGAATTCGATTTATTCGAATTGTTCGAATCGAATTATTCGAATTTTGAACTTCTAAAACCAAATTCGAATTCGATTCGAATTCGATTAAAACCAGTCGAATGCGAATCGAATAATCATAGTCGAATTCGAATCAAATTTATTCGAATAAAATCGAATAAGAGAAATCTTTAATTTCATAAAGTTAACTTTTCAATAACTTTAAAAAAAAATCCAATTATAACTTTAAAGTAGTTCCAAACATATTCAAAACGATAGGTACCAAACAAGTCTGAGGTGATAATAGAACTAACGGCAAAATAAGTATCAATGTACTAGATAAAAAAAAACCAAAACAACAAGCCAAAGTCAAGCAAACGACAACTCCAAATAAGCAAAACATAAGCTAAGCGAACAACCAAAATTCCTCTTCCAAAGAATACTAAAATGGGCTTATGTTAAATCTGAGCCCAAGAATACTAAAATATTGATATATAATTTACATAATATATATATATATATATATATATATATATATATATATATATATATATATAGGGGATGGTTATGGTGAAAACCACTCCGAGTTGAGAAAACTTTGAAAATTCTTAAAAAACGGGGTCAAAAAGTTTTTTTTTCCCTTCAATTTTTATGGTGATTCTTTACGTTATAGGCTATCCATAGATGAAAAAAAAATCAAAAAAACGTCTCGGGGATTTTTTTTTTAAAATGTAACAAGTGTTGTTGTTACATATGTAACAAACATATGTACAGAGTGTTACATATGTAACAAGACCGTTTTTTGAGATTTTTTAAAAAATATCCCCGAGGCGTTTTTTTTGAATTTTTTCCATCTATGGATAGCCTATAACGTAAATAATCACCATAAAAAATTGAAGGGAAAAAAAAAACTTTTTGACCCCGTTTTTGAAGAGTTTTCAAAGTTTTCTCAACTCGGGAGAGTTTTCATTTTACCCTTCCTATATATATATATATTAATATATATATATATAATTATATGTATATAATTATATATATGAAATATATAAAATATATATATATATATATATCTTATTCGACTTATTCGAATCGAATCGAATTTGGAAAATCAAATTCGAATTCGATTCGAATTCGACTTAATTAATCGAATCGAATCCATCGAATAAGGAATTCGAATTTCTTATTCGAATTTCTTATTCGAATTCGAATCGAGTCGAATTTCGAATTATTTGAACGGGATTCGAATAATGAACACCCCTAGCGTAAGCCGATCTTTTAAATTATGTATATCAGGTGATATTAAGGATCCGAGCTTTAAGGGAAAGGATAAGGTTTGAGCAGTGTGAGGTGGGCAAGTTGTTGGAGTAAAGCTATAGGGCTGCTGGCATAAGTAATGTAGATAGATGCATATCTATTAATCGTTATCTTTTGTAGTTATAGATAACCGTTGTAGTAGCTTTATCTTACTTGTACTTGGCATTATAAGCAAAATAAAAGTATTTGATTTCCGCTGCTTTAGTTATCTCTGTTGTACCTTGTGTTCATGAGTAAATCCGATGCGTGACCCTTTCTAGAGCCAAGTCTGGGAGTGTGTAAAACCAAGATACGATCTTACTACTGCATGCTTTGATCAAACGTAGAGAACAAGAAGTAAATAAGAGATTTTGTATTGATCACTTGAAGATACACACACAAGCTCTCTCTAGTTTCTCTCTCTAGAAAACACACACAGAAAGTGTAGAATGACTCAGAGTGTTTTGCTATCATTCTAACACAACCTATTTATACTAAGTGACTAACTAATCAGCGTACCACGTGGTACGCCGGACCATATGGTCCGCCGGACCATATGATACGCCACCTATGATATAGTCACTACAACACATTCTAAGACACGCTCTCATAGATACAATACACGAGACACTCATAACATAGTAAGAGTATCAAGTCTGCACTTGGATTTGTCAAAAAGATTTTGAAAATCATTTGCAGTATCCTCAGCTTCAGCTTTCCATTTCTTTACTTCTTTGACTAAGTCAACATTTTCTTCAGATAACTTTGTCAGTTTCTGTTCAAGCTCTTTCACAACACACTTAACCTTTGACTCTTTCTTAATAACTTCTTCTTGAAAGTTTGAAAATTTTTCTTTTTGAGATGTGACCTCTTGAATTAAATCTGCCAACCTTTTCTGTTCACCTGTCAATTCTTCAATCTTGCTTTTATTTGCAGCAACCAACAATTCATTTTCATTTATCAATTCTTGAATTTTCTTGTCTTTCTGAGAACAGAACTCACAGACAGATTCATAACCACTATTTCCAGAACCACTTATCTCAGATTCAGACTCAGAATCAGTTACTTCTTCTTCATCATTACTATGAACAACTTGAGCAATCAGAGCACGAAATGTAGACTCATCAGGTTCATCAGCAGCCCAATCATAGTCTTTATTCGATGTTCGTGCTTTTTCAAATGCTTCAAGTACCTCAGCATCCCAGTCATAGCCTTCATTAGACTCAGAAGCAACAGCCGTTAAAGCAATTGGAGAATTAGAAGTTTGTCCCCAATCGTATTGTTTATCGACTTGAGATACCAAAGCTGTCGGAGACTTGGATGAGGAAGCCGTTGATTTTGAACATTCACGAGCAAAATGTCCAAAATTAGAACATTTGAAGCATTTTGCTTTTGATTTATCTATTCCAACCTTGCCATCTGGATATAAACTTTGAAATCCTGTCTTTTTCTTGAATCTTTTAACTCTTTGAGCTAACATTGCCAATTGCCAATTGATATCCATTTGCTCAAGATTATCAGGATCAATCTGATCAAAATCTTCTTCAATCAGATTAGATGTTGTCAAACCACCATTCAACAATCCATAATATGAAGATAACAAAGCTGAGATTAATGCCAAGTGCTCATCCGGTGTTTTTGCTGAATATGAAGTCGAACTTGAATGATTTGGAATAGTGAAGTTACATCCTCTTGATGAATTTCCAGAATTTCCTGAACCATGACCAGCAACAAAAGCTGTTTGAGGTGGATTTAATGAATCAACACCAAATGATTTAGACTTTGCATTGATACTTGCAGAATTTTGACCATGATACACTTCAGGATTTTGGAATTGAGCAGTTGACTTGTTTGATGTCATCATTTCCATCTCTCTAGCATGAAGCTTTCCGGTCAAATCATGAAATGATAATGCAGAATATTCTTTATCATGAGTAAGCAATAATACATAGTTTTCCCACTTTTCCGGTAATGCTTCCATCAATTTCTCTTTCAATTCCTCCTCGGTCTTTTCAATTTTAACCACTTTCATCTCACTAATCAGATGTGAAAACCTTGAAACAAGAGCAGAAATATTTTCTTTTTCATAATGTTGAAAATTTTCAAATTCCTTGTTCAACACTTTTCGTCTACTCTTCTTATATTGGTCATTACCTTCACATCGAGCAGATAAAGCATCCCATAACTGTTTAGCTTTCTTGCAAGTGCTGAATTGATGCAACAACTCGGTAGGTAAAGCCATGGTAAGATAACCATAAACTTTTTGTTCAAGCTCATAACTTTTTCTTTCATCCTTATCAAAATCTTGAATTTCCTTATACTCGCCATCTGCAGTTGGACGTACATACAACTTTTGAATTGGAATCCATAAATCAATATCGTTTGTGCTGATGTATGCAGAAAAACGTTGTTTCCAATTTTGATAATCTTCCAACTTTAACAGCTTAGGAACTTTCTGACTTGTTCCTATTTCATTATCAAAATTGAGCATAGCTTGTACCGTGCTTTGCATAGCCGCAAACGCTTGAAAATCAGACATTTTTCACCGAAAATAATACTTCAAAAACTTCAAACTAAAAAACGGAGGTCTTCCAAGCGGATTTTGGGGGTCAAAACTGGACGGTACTGGCCGTAGGCCGGTACAAGTCCTAGATCTCGTCGAGACGAACGTTTTGGCTGGTATTGGGTTCCGTAACTCTTTACGGTTCTCAAGTTACGTCAGTTTTAGTGAAGGTCACTTTTCTGCCAGCGGACCAAACCAAATTCAGCGGACCAAATTTGCACTCAACGGACCAGTTCCGGATCAATCTAACTAGCGGACCAGATTTGTACCTGCGGACCACTTCCGGATCAAATTCACCAGCGGACCAGATGCGGATCAGATATCCTCAGCGGATCAAATTTGGTACGGCGGACCAAATAAACCAGCGGACCAGATGTGGTACGCCAAAACCGCCACGGACCAGTTCGTTGAAGATTGCCTGGGCGGACCAGTTGCGGACCAGGTGTTCTTTGAGCGGACCAGACGCGTTTCACGCGGATTTCGATGGATTTTTCGAATTTTTGACTTTTTGAGCTAGAAAATGGATCAGTAAGGTGCGAAATCACTCCAGAAACACTCAGAAATCATTTTTTATCACAGAAACACTCGAAATTGGAAGAATTTGATGAAAATGTGAAGAAACCCAAACTTTCTCTCTCTAAAAATCCGAAAATTGATAAAAAACACAGCAGTAGAGCAACCAAATGCTCTGATACCACTTGTAAAACCGAGATACGATCTTACTACTGCATGCTTTGATCAATCGTAGAGAACACGAGAAGTAAATAAGAGATTTTGTATTGATCACTTGAAGATACACACACAAGTCTCTCTAGTTTCTCTCTCTAGAAAACACACACAGAAAGTGTAGAATGACTCAGAAGTGTTAACTGGTTCTATGCACATTCTAACACAAACCTATTTATACTAAGTGACTAACTACTCAGCGTACCACGTGGTACGCCGGACCATATGGTCCGCCGGACCATATGATACGCCACCTATGATATAGTCACTACAACACATTCTAAGACACGCTCACATAGATACAATACACGAGACACTCATAGCATAGGGATATGCTCTAACTGAGTGGGCGTCACAGGCTATGTCACACCCCAATAGATGGCAAAATACATTAGGGTATGATGATTATCCATAAGCTCATGTCACTATTAAAGTTCCATTTATTAATCATACCAAATTCCAAATGTCAAACAATGAACTCAGGAATACAAATAATCCTAATCTAAACCAACATAGTCTTATTGATTAAGTTAGATCTAGTGCATCCTAAGTGTTGCATCACCAATCAAATAAAGCTCAAGCTGCATTTCCTATAACATGTATAAAAAATGTCAACTAAAAATAGTTGGCGAGTAAATATAGGGTTTTCTATAGTATAATAGTAGAATAAACGATTCATGTGTCAAATGTAGATTCGAGCAAATATGTATAGCTAAAATGAATAATAGTGTCCTTAACCTGTATGTCGTCAATACAGTCAAATGCAGGTTAAGCTAAAGAATTTGCATAACCAAACCTTGTGACAAGTGCCGTAACCCGAACGCCGCAAAGCAGTAAAATCCAGGTTATGTAAACAATTTAGAATATAGGCTCCCCGAATGCCAAAACCGCTTAAATTCAGGTGGGTCATCACACCGATAGATCTACCGCCGTTGCCATTGGCTAGGTTTTGTTAATGATTACGCATGAATAATATGATATAGACTTTCTTAACCGCACAAGCTAAGCTTAAAAAAATATATATTTCTTATAGCAGCCAAATAGTATAACATAAAACATAGAATCACCCATAGAAATTAAATGAATTCGTA
>JBCNJP010013939.1:0-11635 GCA_039602395.1 Deinandra increscens subsp. villosa
ATAATTTATTGGTTATATACACACCTTAGTGGGACTCATTAGTCCCAACTAAACACACCATATTGGGCCATAATTGGTCGTAAACACAACTTATTGGTTATATAAACACCTTATTAGGACTCATTGGTGCCAACTAACCCTCATTGTCCCTAAACCCACTTTATTGTGCCATCATTGGTCCTAAACACAACGTACTGGTTATATGCACACATTAGTGGGACTCATTGGTCCCAACTAAACACACCTTATTGGGCCATAATTGGTCGTAAACACAACTTATTGGTTATATACACACTTTATTGGGACTCATTGGTCCCAACGGACCCTCATTGCCCTTAAACACACATTATTGGGCCATCATTGGTCCTAAACACAACTTATTGGTTATATAAGACACACCTTACTAGGACTTATTGGTCCCAACCGACCCTCATTGCCCTACTAAACACACCTTATTGGGCCATCATTGGACCTAAACACAACTTATTGGTCATATACACACCTTAGTGGGACTCATTAGTCCCAACTAAACAGACATTATTGGGCCATCATTGGTCCTAAACACAACTTATTGGTTATATACACACCTTAATAGGACTTATTGGTTCTAACCGACCCTCATTGCCCTACTAAACACACCTTATTGGGCCATTATTGGTCCTAAACATAATTTATTGGTTATATACACACCTTAGTGGGACTCATTAGTCCCAACTAAACACACCATATTGGGCCATAATTGGTCGTAAACACAACTTATTGGTTATATAAACACCTTATTAGGACTCATTGGTGCCAACTAACCCTCATTGTCCCTAAACACACTTTATTGTGCCATCATTGGTCCTAAACACAACGTACTGGTTATATGCACACATTAGTGGGACTCATTGGTCCCAACTAAACACACCTTATTGGGCCATAATTGGTCGTAAACACAACTTATTGGTTATATACACACTTTATTGGGACTCATTGGTCCCAACTGACCCTCATTGCCCTTAAACACACATTATTGGGCCATCATATGTCCTAAACACAACTTATTGGTTATATATGACACACCTTACTAGGACTTATTGGTCCCAACCGACCCTCGTTTCCTTACTAAACACTACTTATAGGGCCATCATTGGTCCTAAACACAACTTATTGGTTATATACACACCTTACTAGGACTTATTGGTCCTAACCGACCCTCATTGCCCTACTAAACACACCTTATTGGGCCATCATTGGTCCTAAACATAACTTATTGGTTATATACACACCTTAGGGGGACTCATTAGTCCCAACTAAACACACTATATTGGGCCATAATTGGTCGTAAACACAACTTATTGGTTATATAAACACCTTATTAGGACTCATTGGTGCCAACTAACCCTCATTGTCCCTAAACCCACTTTATTGTGCCATCATTGGTCCTAAACACAACGTATTGGTCATATACACACATTAGTGGGACTCATTGGTCCCAACGGACCCTCATTGTCCTTAAACACACATTATTGGGCCATCATTGGTCCTAAACACAACTTATTGGTTATATAAGACACACCTTACTAGGACTTATTGGTCCCAACCGACCCTCATTGCCCTACTAAACACACCTTATTGGGCCATCATTGGTCCTAAACACAACTTATTGGTCATATACACACCTTAGTGGGACTCATTAGTCCCAACTAAACAGACATTATTGGGCCATCATTGGTCCTAAACACAACTTATTGGTTATATACACACCTTAATAGGACTTATTGGTTCTAACCGACCCTCATTGCCCTACTAAACACACCTTATTGGGCCATTATTGGTCCTAAACATAATTTATTGGTTATATACACACCTTAGTGGGACTCATTAGTCCCAACTAAACACACCATATTGGGCCATAATTGGTCGTAAACACAACTTATTGGTTATATAAACACCTTATTAGGACTCATTGGTGCCAACTAACCCTCATTGTCCCTAAACACACTTTATTGTGCCATCATTGGTCCTAAACACAACGTACTGGTTATATGCACACATTAGTGGGACTCATTGGTCCCAACTAAACACACCTTATTGGGCCATAATTGGTCGTAAACACAACTTATTGGTTATATACACACTTTATTGGGACTCATTGGTCCCAACTGACCCTCATTGCCCTTAAACACACATTATTGGGCCATCATATGTCCTAAACACAACTTATTGGTTATATATGACACACCTTACTAGGACTTATTGGTCCCAACCGACCCTCATTTCCTTACTAAACACTACTTATAGGGCCATCATTGGTCCTAAACACAACTTATTGGTTATATACACACCTTACTAGGACTTATTGGTCCTAACCGACCCTCATTGCCCTACTAAACACACCTTATTGGGCCATCATTGGTCCTAAACATAACTTATTGGTTATATACACACCTTAGGGGGACTCATTAGTCCCAACTAAACACACTATATTGGGCCATAATTGGTCGTAAACACAACTTATTGGTTATATAAACACCTTATTAGGACTCATTGGTGCCAACTAACCCTCATTGTCCCTAAACCCACTTTATTGTGCCATCATTGGTCCTAAACACAACGTATTGGTCATATACACACATTAGTGGGACTCATTGGTCCCAACGGACCCTCATTGTCCTTAAACACACATTATTGGGCCATCATTGGTCCTAAACACAACTTATTGGTTATATAAGACACACCTTACTAGGACTTATTGGTCCCAACCGACCCTCATTGCCCTACTAAACACACCTTATTGGGCCATCATTGGTCCTAAACACAACTTATTGGTCATATACACACCTTAGTGGGACTCATTAGTCCCAACTAAACAGACATTATTGGGCCATCATTGGTCCTAAACACAACTTATTGGTTATATACACACCTTAATAGGACTTATTGGTTCTAACCGACCCTCATTGCCCTACTAAACACACCTTATTGGGCCATTATTGGTCCTAAACATAATTTATTGGTTATATACACACCTTAGTGGGACTCATTAGTCCCAACTAAACACACCATATTGGGCCATAATTGGTCGTAAACACAACTTATTGGTTATATAAACACCTTATTAGGACTCATTGGTGCCAACTAACCCTCATTGTCCCTAAACACACTTTATTGTGCCATCATTGGTCCTTAACACAACGTACTGGTTATATGCACACATTAGTGGGACTCATTGGTCCCAACTAAACACACCTTCTTGGGCCATAATTGGTCGTAAACACAACTTATTGGTTATATACACACTTTATTGGGACTCATTGGTCCCAACTGACCCTCATTGCCCTTAAACACACATTATTGGGCCATCATATGGTCCTAAACACAACTTATTGGTTATATATGACACACCTTACTAGGACTTATTGGTCCCAACCGACCCTCATTTCCTTACTAAACACTACTTATAGGGCCATCATTGGTCCTAAACACAACTTATTGGTTATATACACACCTTACTAGGACTTATTGGTCCTAACCGACCCTCATTGCCCTACTAAACACACCTTATTGGGCCATCATTGGTCCTAAACATAACTTATTGGTTATATACACACCTTAGGGGGACTCATTAGTCCCAACTAAACACACTATATTGGGCCATAATTGGTCGTAAACACAACTTATTGGTTATATAAACACCTTATTAGGACTCATTGGTGCCAACTAACCCTCATTGTCCCTAAACCCACTTTATTGTGCCATCATTGGTCCTAAACACAACGTATTGGTCATATACACACATTAGTGGGACTCATTGGTCCCAACGGACCCTCATTGTCCTTAAACACACATTATTGGGCCATCATTGGTCCTAAACACAACTTATTGGTTATATAAGACACACCTTACTAGGACTTATTGGTCCCAACCGACCCTCATTGCCCTACTAAACACACCTTATTGGGCCATCATTGGTCCTAAACACAACTTATTGGTCATATACACACCTTAGTGGGACTCATTAGTCCCAACTAAACATACATTATTGGGCCATCATTGGTCCTAAACACAACTTATTGGTTATATACACACCTTAATAGGACTTATTGGTTCTAACCGACCCTCATTGCCCTACTAAACACACCTTATTGGGCCATTATTGGTCCTAAACATAATTTATTGGTTATATACACACCTTAGTGGGACTCATTAGTCCCAACTAAACACACCATATTGGGCCATAATTGGTCGTAAACACAACTTATTGGTTATATAAACACCTTATTAGGACTCATTGGTGCCAACTAACCCTCATTGTCCCTAAACCCACTTTATTGTGCCATCATTGGTCCTAAACACAACGTACTGGTTATATGCACACATTAGTGGGACTCATTGGTCCCAACTAAACACACCTTATTGGGCCATAATTGGTCGTAAACACAACTTATTGGTTATATACACACTTTATTGGGACTCATTGGTCCCAACGGACCCTCATTGCCCTTAAACACACATTATTGGGCCATCATTGGTCCTAAACACAACTTATTGGTTATATAAGACACACCTTACTAGGACTTATTGGTCCCAACCGACCCTCATTGCCCTACTAAACACACCTTATTGGGCCATCATTGGACCTAAACACAACTTATTGGTCATATACACACCTTAGTGGGACTCATTAGTCCCAACTAAACAGACATTATTGGGCCATCATTGGTCCTAAACACAACTTATTGGTTATATACACACCTTAATAGGACTTATTGGTTCTAACCGACCCTCATTGCCCTACTAAACACACCTTATTGGGCTATTATTGGTCCTAAACATAATTTATTGGTTATATACACACCTTAGTGGGACTCATTAGTCCCAACTAAACACACCATATTGGGCCATAATTGGTCGTAAACACAACTTATTGGTTATATAAACACCTTATTAGGACTCATTGGTGCCAACTAACCCTCATTGTCCCTAAACCCACTTTATTGTGCCATCATTGGTCCTAAACACAACGTACTGGTTATATGCACACATTAGTGGGACTCATTGGTCCCAACTAAACACACCTTATTGGGCCATAATTGGTCGTAAACACAACTTATTGTTTATATACACACTTTATTGGGACTCATTGGTCCCAACGGACCCTCATTGCCCTTAAACACACATTATTGGGCCATCATTGGTCCTAAACACAACTTATTGGTTATATAAGACACACCTTATTAGGACTTATTGGTCCCAACCGACCCTCATTGCCCTACTAAACACACCTTATTGGGCCATCATTGGTCCTAAACACAACTTATTGGTCATATACACACCTTAGTGGGACTCATTAGTCCAAACTAAACAGACATTATTGGGCCATCATTGGTCCTAAACACAACTTATTGGTTATATACACACCTTAATAGGACTTATTGGTTCTAACCGACCCTCATTGCCCTACTAAACACACCTTATTGGGCCATTATTGGTCCTAAACATAATTTATTGGTTATATACACACCTTAGTGGGACTCATTAGTCCCAACTAAACACACCATATTGGGCCATAATTGGTCGTAAACACAACTTATTGGTTATATAAACACCTTATTAGGACTCATTGGTGCCAACTAACCCTCATTGTCCCTAAACCCACTTTATTGTGCCATCATTGGTCCTAAACACAACGTACTGGTTATATGCACACATTAGTGGGACTCATTGGTCCCAACTAAACACACCTTATTGGGCCATAATTGGTCGTAAACACAACTTATTGTTTATATACACACTTTATTGGGACTCATTGGTCCCAACGGACCCTCATTGCCCTTAAACACACATTATTGGGCCATCATTGGTCCTAAACACAACTTATTGGTTATATAAGACACACCTTATTAGGACTTATTGGTCCCAACCGACCCTCATTGCCCTACTAAGCACACCTTATTGGGCCATCATTGGTCCTAAACACAACTTATTGGTCATATACACACCTTAGTGGGACTCATTAGTCCAAACTAAACAGACATTATTGGGCCATCATTGGTCCTAAACACAACTTATTGGTTATATACACACCTTAATAGGACTTATTGGTTCTAACCGACCCTCATTGCCCTACTAAACACACCTTATTGGGCCATTATTGGTCCTAAACATAATTTATTGGTTATATACACACCTTAGTGGGACTCATTAGTCCCAACTAAACACACCATATTGGGCCATAATTGGTCGTAAACACAACTTATTGGTTATATAAACACCTTATTAGGACTCATTGGTGCCAACTAACCCTCATTGTCCCTAAACCCACTTTATTGTGCCATCATTGGTCCTAAACACAACGTACTGGTTATATGCACACATTAGTGGGACTCATTGGTCCCAACTAAACACACCTTATTGGGCCATAATTGGTCGTAAACACAACTTATTGGTTATATACACACTTTATTGGGACTCATTGGTCCCAACTGACCCTCATTGCCCTTAAACACACATTATTGGGCCATCATTTGTCCTAAACACAACTTATTGGTTATATATGACACACCTTACTAGGACTTATTGGTCCCAACCGACCCTCATTTCCTTACTAAACACTACTTATAGGGCCATCATTGGTCCTAAACACAACTTATTGGTTATATACACACCTTACTAGGACTTATTGGTCCTAACCGACCCTCATTGCCCTACTAAACACACCTTATTGGGCCATCATTGGTCCTAAACATAACTTATTGGTTATATACACACCTTAGGGGGACTCATTAGTCCCAACTAAACACACTATATTGGGCCATAATTGGTCGTAAACACAACTTATTGGTTATATAAACACCTTATTATGACTCATTGGTGCCAACTAACCCTCATTGTCCCTAAACCCACTTTATTGTGCCATCATTGGTCCTAAACACAACGTATTGGTCATATACACACATTAGTGGGACTCATTGGTCCCAACGGACCCTCATTGCCCTTAAACACACATTATTGGGCCATCATTGGTCCTAAACACAACTTATTGGTTATATAAGACACACCTTACAAGGACTTATTAGTCCCAACCGACCCTCATTGCCCTACTAAACACACCTTATTGGGCCATCATTGGTCCTAAACACAACTTATTGGTCATATACACACCTTAGTGGGACTCATTATTCCCAACTAAACAGACATTATTGGGCCATCATTGGTCCTAAACACAACTTATTGGTTATATACACACCTTAATAGGACTTATTGGTTCTAACCGACCCTCATTGCCCTACTAAACACACCTTATTGGGCCATTATTGGTCCTAAACATAATTTATTGGTTATATACACACCTTAGTGGGACTCATTAGTCCCAACTAAACACACCATATTGGGCCATAATTGGTCGTAAACACAACTTATTGGTTATATAAACACCTTATTAGGACTCATTGGTGCCAACTAACCCTCATTGTCCCTAAACCCACTTTATTGTGCCATCATTGGTCCTAAACACAACGTACTGGTTATATGCACACATTAGTGGGACTCATTGGTCCCAACTAAACACACCTTATTGGGCCATAATTGGTCGTAAACACAACTTATTGGTTATATACACACTTTATTGGGACTCATTGGTCCAAACGGACCCTCATTGCCCTTAAACACACATTATTGGGCCATCATTGGTCCTAAACACAACTTATTGGTTATATAAGACACACCTTACTAGGACTTATTGGTCCCAACCGACCCTCATTGCCCTACTAAACACACCTTATTGGGCCATCATTGGTCCTAAACACAACTTATTGGTCATATACACACCTTAGTGGGACTCATTAGTCCCAACTAAACAAACATTATTGGGCCATCATTGGTCCTAAACACAACTTATTGGTTATATACACACCTTAATAGGACTTATTGGTTCTAACCGACCCTCATTGTCCTACTAAACACACCTTATTGGGCCATTATTGGTCCTAAACATAATTTATTGGTTATATACACACCTTAGTGGGACTCATTAGTCCCAACTAAACACACCATATTGGGCCATAATTGGTCGTAAACACAACTTATTGGTTATATAAACACCTTATTAGGACTCATTGGTGCCAACTAACCCTCATTGTCCCTAAACACACTTTATTGTGCCATCATTGGTCCTAAACACAACGTACTGGTTATATGCACACATTAGTGGGACTCATTGGTCCCAACTAAACACACCTTATTGGGCCATAATTGGTCGTAAACACAACTTATTGGTTATATACACACTTTATTGGGACTCATTGGTCCCAACTGACCCTCATTGCCCTTAAACACACATTATTGGGCCATCATATGTCCTAAACACAACTTATTGGTTATATATGACACACCTTACTAGGACTTATTGGTCCCAACCGACCCTCATTTCCTTACTAAACACTACTTATAGGGCCATCATTGGTCCTAAACACAACTTATTGGTTATATACACACCTTACTAGGACTTATTGGTCCTAACCGACCCTCATTGCCCTACTAAACACACCTTATTGGGCCATCATTGGTCCTAAACATAACTTATTGGTTATATACACACCTTAGGGGGACTCATTAGTCCCAACTAAACACACTATATTGGGCCATAATTGGTCGTAAACACAACTTATTGGTTATATAAACACCTTATTAGGACTCATTGGTGCCAACTAACCCTCATTGTCCCTAAACCCACTTTATTGTGCCATCATTGGTCCTAAACACAACGTATTGGTCATATACACACATTAGTGGGACTCATTGGTCCCAACGGACCCTCATTGTCCTTAAACACACATTATTGGGCCATCATTGGTCCTAAACACAACTTATTGGTTATATAAGACACACCTTACTAGGACTTATTAGTCCCAACCGACCCTCATTGCCCTACTAAACACACCTTATTGGGCCATCATTGGTCCTAAACACAACTTATTGGTCATATACACACCTTAGTGGGACTCATTATTCCCAACTAAACAGACATTATTGGGCCATCATTGGTCCTAAACACAACTTATTGGTTATATACACACCTTAATAGGACTTATTGGTTCTAACCGACCCTCATTGCCCTACTAAACACACCTTATTGGGCCATTATTGGTCCTAAACATAATTTATTGGTTATATACACACCTTAGTGGGACTCATTAGTCCCAACTAAACACACCATATTGGGCCATAATTGGTCGTAAACACAACTTATTGGTTATATAAACACCTTATTAGGACTCATTGGTGCCAACTAACCCTCATTGTCCCTAAACCCACTTTATTGTGCCATCATTGGTCCTAAACACAACGTACTGGTTATATGCACACATTAGTGGGACTCATTGGTCCCAACTAAACACACCTTATTGGGCCATAATTGGTCGTAAACACAACTTATTGGTTATATACACACTTTATTGGGACTCATTGGTCCAAACGGACCCTCATTGCCCTTAAACACACATTATTGGGCCATCATTGGTCCTAAACACAACTTATTGGTTATATAAGACACACCTTACTAGGACTTATTGGTCCCAACCGACCCTCATTGCCCTACTAAACACACCTTATTGGGCCATCATTGGTCCTAAACACAACTTATTGGTCATATACACACCTTAGTGGGACTCATTAGTCCCAACTAAACAAACATTATTGGGCCATCATTGGTCCTAAACACAACTTATTGGTTATATACACACCTTAATAGGACTTATTGGTTCTAACCGACCCTCATTGTCCTACTAAACACACCTTATTGGGCCATTATTGGTCCTAAACATAATTTATTGGTTATATACACACCTTAGTGGGACTCATTAGTCCCAACTAAACACACCATATTGGGCCATAATTGGTCGTAAACACAACTTATTGGTTATATAAACACCTTATTAGGACTCATTGGTGCCAACTAACCCTCATTGTCCCTAAACACACTTTATTGTGCCATCATTGGTCCTAAACACAACGTACTGGTTATATGCACACATTAGTGGGACTCATTGGTCCCAACTAAACACACCTTATTGGGCCATAATTGGTCGTAAACACAACTTATTGGTTATATACACACTTTATTGGGACTCATTGGTCCCAACTGACCCTCATTGCCCTTAAACACACATTATTGGGCCATCATATGTCCTAAACACAACTTATTGGTTATATATGACACACCTTACTAGGACTTATTGGTCCCAACCGACCCTCATTTCCTTACTAAACACTACTTATAGGGCCATCATTGGTCCTAAACACAACTTATTGGTTATATACACACCTTACTAGGACTTATTGGTCCTAACCGACCCTCATTGCCCTACTAAACACACCTTATTGGGCCATCATTGGTCCTAAACATAACTTATTGGTTATATACACACCTTAGGGGGACTCATTAGTCCCAACTAAACACACTATATTGGGCCATAATTGGTCGTAAACACAACTTATTGGTTATATAAACACCTTATTAGGACTCATTGGTGCCAACTAACCCTCATTGTCCCTAAACCCACTTTATTGTGCCATCATTGGTCCTAAACACAACGTATTGGTCATATACACACATTAGTGGGACTCATTGGTCCCAACGGACCCTCATTGTCCTTAAACACACATTATTGGGCCATCATTGGTCCTAAACACAACTTATTGGTTATATAAGACACACCTTACTAGGACTTATTGGTCCCAACCGACCCTCATTGCCCTACTAAACACACCTTATTGGGCCATCATTGGTCCTAAACACAACTTATTGGTCATATACACACCTTAGTGGGACTCATTAGTCCCAACTAAACAGACATTATTGGGCCATCATTGGTCCTAAACACAACTTATTGGTTATATACACACCTTAATAGGACTTATTGGTTCTAACCGACCCTCATTGCCCTACTAAACACACCTTATTGGGCCATTATTGGTCCTAAACATAATTTATTGGTTATATACACACCTTAGTGGGACTCATTAGTCCCAACTAAACACACCATATTGGGCCATAATTGGTCGTAAACACAACTTATTGGTTATATAAACACCTTATTAGGACTCATTGGTGCCAACTAACCCTCATTGTCCCTAAACCCACTTTATTGTGCCATCATTGGTCCTAAACACAACGTACTGGTTATATGCACACATTAGTGGGACTCATTGGTCCCAACTAAACACACCTTATTGGGCCATAATTGGTCGTAAACACAACTTATTGGTTATATACACACTTTATTGGGACTCATTGGTCCCAACGGACCCTCATTGCCCTTAAACACACATTATTGGGCCATCATTGGTCCTAAACACAACTTATTGGTTATATAAGACACACCTTACTAGGACTTATTGGTCCCAACCGACCCTCATTGCCCTACTAAACACACCTTATTGGGCCATCATTGGTCCTAAACACAACTTATTGGTCATATACACACCTTAGTGGGACTCATTAGTCCCAACTAAACAAACATTATTGGGCCATCATTGGTCCTAAACACAACTTATTGGTTATATACACACCTTAATAGGACTTATTGGTTCTAACCGACCCTCATTGCCCTACTAAACACACCTTATTGGGCCATTATTGGTCCTAAAC
>JBCNJP010013940.1:0-11634 GCA_039602395.1 Deinandra increscens subsp. villosa
AACAATGAATTCCTCCCTACATTGATTTTCACATTTTGAAAGAGATCATTGCATTCCGGCCTATCTTGATGATCCTCCAGAAATACATATGCAGCTATTTTATTCTCTGGTGGCAGGATTAAATGTCTGCAAAATTAATCATGCTCTGTGGACAAGTATGCTGATCGATGAGCAACTTGTTAGAGATTTCTGGGGAACTGCAAGAGCCAATGCTGACAAGACAAGAATCACTGCAACCATTCAGAACCGACCAATTGTGATTCTTGAAGAAGACATTCATCAGGGTTTGAACATTAATGACAGTGCTGAAGATCCAATAGAGTATTCAAAGGCTGCTGTGTTAGAAGGTGCTCATTCCTTAGGATATGAAGGAAAGTTCCCTCCCATTTTCAAGAAGTTATTGCCGCACTACTGGAGGTGTCTGGCTCATTACATGCAGAAATCCTTCTTGGGGAAGAGAACAAGTTTTGATCAGCTAAACAAACTGCATGGCACAGCGTTTGTTGCATTGGCCTTAGACTGGAACTTCAATTTCTCAAAAATGATGCTGCTAGATTGGATTGGCAATGCTGACTTGAGCGCCGAAGAACAATTCCTGATGACACCAAGATTTGTGCAGATGGTGGTCATGAAGAAATATCCCATGATAGAAGAAAGAATAGAGAAGTTGGATATCAAGTTCATGGATAACGGTGTGTTCGGCTTGCAAACTCAAGACAGAAAGGGAAAGAATAGCTTTCAAAGGCGACTATAATGGTCTAAATGGGGGTGCCTTTCCTGAAATTCCAAGGGAACAAGAGCAAGAAGAAACTGATTCTGAACCAGAAGTACATCCAGTCAATGTGACAGTTGCTGAGGACCATGATGTGACAGCAACTGTTCCAGTGAATGTTCAAGAAGAAGCGGAGAATATCCCGTCTGATGAGGAAAATGTGATGGATGACATCTTTCCTGAGCATGAGAACCTAAATGATGACATCTATGGGGATCTGGGGCCCATCAGTCACAAGAGAGCGAGGAATGACTTGAACTCCTCTTCCAGCAGTGGTTCAGTTCCACAAGAGTTAGATGTTCAATTTGAAGTGGAGGATGTTTTTGAAGAGCCAATTCCTATGCGTGAGCCATCACCAAGGAAGAAGTCAGATCCCAGAGCCATCAGGTTTAAATCCAGAAAACTACCTCAAGCCTGATGGTATTTGAACCTACACATGCCAATGCACAAAATGTTGATGCATCTGAACCTACCAATGAAAAGAGCACACCCCAGGCTGATCGTCAGGTTGATGTACCAGAATCAACTCCCATACAGACTGAAAGTCCTCTTCTAAACGAACATAGCCCAGTTCATGAAGAAAGGCAATTTCTGGAGGTTGACAACACTTTTGTAGAACCCAGTCCAGTAAGAGTAAACTTCTCTACTGAGTCAAGTCTGCCACCAACTATTCCAAGCTTCCGACCTTTTCAGGCTGCTGTGGGAGCATCTGATCTCCCAATTGAGATGAGATTAAGTGCTGATCCTCAAATTAATTATCTTATGCCTCAAAACAGAATTCATCAAAATGAGATAAAAGCACTTAAAAATTAAAACAATACTTTGAAAGAGAACGTGGCTGCTAACAAGCTAAGGCTTAAGTTCTTGTATGAAACCTTGATGGATCTGAAGAAGAAGCATTCAGAGTTGAAAGGTGTTGTTGAGTCAAAAGCATCTGGTAACCATGGTCAAAGCTCATCTCAAGGAATTCAAGATATAAGTGCAATACATGAAGATGAAGGAGATGACACAATTGAGATGTCTGAGTATGTTCGTCGTGGAAGATTTGTTTCAAAGGCTCCTGAAGGTCAAGTCAATTGGTTCAAAGAATTCTTCAAAGGTCCTACCCCTACGCTGTACTCCATAGATGTGGGAAAGAGTGAATTAGACAAGAAGGGGAGCCGAGAACCAATTCTGTGTTGGTTTTATGATGCTGAAAAGAAATTGTTCGCTGCGGTGAGAGATTGATATAGTCCAGTCGAGTACTACCGATCAAGAGGTCATTTCCACTCATGGACTGAAACAGAGTTGAGGAACTTGCTGAGGGCACCGTTCATTAACAGGTGGAACAACAATCATGGTAATCTGGTTCGCAACAATTTGATAGCTCAGATGGAGGAAAACTTTGCAAACTTTGATCTGAAGGCTGCAAAGTGGGTTGAAACCGGAACAGATCATGTTACCGATGAGCCAATTGGTGAAATGAGGTGTCCTCCCACCAAACGAACTCGAGTTATTAACATGCTCGATGAAATAGAAGACCATACGCTTGTAAAGAATTTTGATAGCTGGTATTTTGATCCTACAACGTATGAGGTGGTGGTTGTGTGCAAGAAGCTAAGAGAGTTCCGCATGTATGATCCCATTGATTTGCTGAGATTCGGAGAGAATGATATCAAGCTCCTGACATCCCATCCAATACTTGGTGATGAACATGACATGGAGAATGCTATACGGGTGGGTATGTTTCATGGCACGGCAAATCTAATTGTGGAGAAAGGTTGGTGGTCAAGGAAAGAAGCTCATACGTTCAGATTTGATTTATGTCTTCCTTAGACAGTCTAATGGTTCATGCCTAGGGGAAGATTGTTGGGCTATACATTTGACGCATGAACATTAGATGTGGGCTTACTTGTTAATGGGCTTAGGTATTCATAATTGGGCTTACAAGATGTTTACGACTTGGGCTTTCTTGGACCGGATTTCTTATGTGTTTATGATTGGGCTTAGGGTTATGTAAAGGGTAGTATATAAACCCAAGTTGTTTATGTTTCTAGTAGTTGTTGGTTTACGATTTTTGTGCTTATCTCTTGTTATCTCAATCGTAATCATCAATCCAAGAAAGTGTGTTCTTCATTCAAGATTTGATCTTTTGTTGTTTATCATCCACATCAAATCTATTTCATCTACTTTCTCTTGAATCAATCTCATACAAGGATTCCGCACTTGTTTGAGATCAAAATATCGTGAACGGTTATTGATCCCGGACCAACACAAATGAAGTTTCAAAAAGAACTAAGACCATTCGGAGGCGTAAGCCAAAGAAGAAGGTTGCTGATTAGAAACTCGAAGTTCAGCAGGATATCAATGATGATGAGTTTAGTCATGCTTTTTCTGGAATGTCGTTAAAACATGGTAAGAGGGTCATGCACACATAAGTCGGTCTTACAATCATCAATGGTAAGGTGATCACTGTTCCTGCTGCACAACTGAACGCTCCAACGATTTCTGCACACGCAACTTCTACATCCTTGTTTATCAAGCAAAATGAAGCATCCGTCAGCACTGCTCCCAATGAGGCAGGAAAGTCCACTATGATTTTGGTCAAGACAAGTGATCCTAAGAAATAGAGACCTCAAAGTGAACCAGTTGTATCAGCTCAACCGATTGTTGAAAACCAGCCTTTTATGGTTGAGCCAACTACTGCTACTACAGATGCTCCAGAAACTTAATACACCCCAAGAAGAAGAAACAAACATGAAGGAGAAAGAAGAACACAACAACTGAAACCGAGAAAGCTGAGAGCGCAACATCAACAACCTGTGGTTCCACAAGTTGTTGAATTACCTCCTGTGGTCACTCCTAGTGGTATTGTTGAGACATTGAGATGTTCTGTTTGTGGGAATTCGCACCATGATGCAAGGGTCTGTGTCTTCAACATGGGTTATTCTGCATACAATAACGCCCCCGTGCCTCCTGCTCATTTCTACCAGCAATAACAAACTGCACCATAAAGAAACCAACTGGCCCCGATGTATTATGGGAATTATGGTGAGGACTACATGGATTAAAGGATATACACTATGTTCTAGTAGTCTTATCCTAAACAATCTTACATACCTAATTAAGCTTCGTATGTCCCTCGAGGTTTGGGAAGGCATGTGAGTACATTCAGGCCAAACATTCAACAACATGTGAGGATGGCTACACCCAATCCTGTTCCAGTAAGATCTTGGACGCCTCGACCCATACCTGCATTCATTACTAGGCCTGTCTTGGCTCCACGACCAACTGTTGTTGCTTCACCGACTTTTCCTGCTGTTATTTCTGCACCAACTGCTCCTCTAACGAAGAAAGAACCCAAAAAGAAGGCCCCCGGTCAATGTAGCCAGGGTCCATCCCTTAAGTGATCACTTTCTTTTTTCATGTGCAGGGACTAGCCTAGAGTGCCGTCAATACATGGTACTTAGATAGTGGCTGTTCCAGGTACATGACGGGGAACAAGGACCTGCTGTATGATGTTAAACCAATATCGCATGGTGGTCCTGTTGCCTTTGGAGGTGATGTTTGTGGTGGTAGAATAATCGGAAACGGTCTCTTGACTAATGGTAAAATTTCATTTGATAAGGTGAATCTGGTGTCCAATCTGAAATTCAACATGCTTAGTGACTCACAAATCTGCGACAATTTGATGGCAAATTTTTTTTTGACTAAGTCATTCGAGAAGTCCGCTAAAAACAATTCATGTTAGCGAACTTCTCATATACACTTAGTATATTCTGTCATGGATTTGAAGTCCGCTAAGAAGGTTTTTGCCTTAGAAAACTTCTCCATTGACTTGTAATTTCTTTTGTCTTGCTTCTCATTTTATTTTGAATTTCTTAGTTTTGTATTGGTTTTTCAAGTTTGTAAATCTGCTGATATGATTTTTAGTTTTAGCGAACTTGAGTATATCTTAGCGGACTACATTTTAAACTTAGAAATTTTTTGACTCATGTTCACTTTGGTCCTAGAGAACTTGCCTCAAGCCTTAGCAAACTTCTCTTAGGCTTTGCGAACTTAAATCCTTTCCTTTAGCGAACTTAACCTAATTTACCCTTAGCATACTTGACTTAAGTCCGATTTCTCTCAGCAGACTTAGGGTTCGCTTTAGAAAACTTGTCTAAATTACTTGGATATTTTCCAAGTTCGCTTGATCTAATTGTATAAAAATGGGTTTGGTCATTTTTTTTTCTATTCTCTCTCGTTCAAACACAACGCTCACCCGCCCCTCTTCTCTCTCGAACCGATGACTACAAACCCACTGTTCGATCAATTTCTGGATTTCCAGTCTCGAATTTTCACACTATTCACAATAGGGGTTGATTCAAACACCTCTATCGTTGTTACTGGTTTGATTTCATGCTCTTGTTAGGTTTTTTTGGATAATTGAGTTCGGTTGGGTGGTTGTGCGTCGTAAGGTGAGAAGCTTCAAATTTAGGGTTCTAATGTAAAATTTTGATGATTGAACATATTCATCTCACTTATTATTGTTCTCATTCACTTGTGAGCACGATTAAGGTATGTGAATCTCATCTTGTAAATTTCTCACATTGAATCCAATTGTGGTGTGTACAGGGTGTTCAGTATAACAGTTGGTTAAGTTCATCTTAGTGAATGATGTGATAATCATGAAATGTTTATGTTTGTTTGAACCAATCCTATAAACTATGACCTCTGTTCTTGTTAGGTACTAAGAAACTTTCTAATTTTCAAAAATTTTGGAATTCGGTTGCTACTTAGGAACCATTGATGCTGTTATTATCATGTTTTTTCTGATTCACAAAATTTAACAAGTAGATGTGCACATGTCTTCCAAATTATCAACTTTGAAATCATAATGGTTTTTTAGTTTGTTTAAGGATTGACATTGAGACTATCACATTGTTTGAATATCACTTTTTCTCTAATCATGGTTCCATATTTTTGCTTATTCCGGGCTACTTGATGAATTGAGAACTTGAAACTGTTATTAAATTCTTGATTAGTCTAACTGATAGTAAGAATGATGGTTTGGTTCATTTTTTCTCAATTAATTCTTTAAATTTACTTGTTTAAGTATCCTTGAACCATAGATGTTGCTGTTAATTGGTTTTAAGACCACTTTGTGCATAAGCATTAACGAATAGTAGCATGTGTAGTTCAAATAGGATACTCATTATGCTAATTTGTGTCATCTGCCTATTGTGCCCTTGTATGCCTATGATCTTGAGTTGTTAACTGACTTTTGCCCGATCTCATAACATATATTGTTCAAATAAAAGTTCAAGAACATTCCATCTCTTCTTGTGATCTTAGCTCATTTTAGGTCATCAAAGAGCTACGTTGTCTTGAAATGTGGCAATTAGAGTCAAAACTCAAACTTGTCCACACATGGGAAAAATTTTCAATATTTATCTGTCTTTGTTCTATTTGAATTTTAATATTAGTTGCTTGATCCTAACAGATTCTTCTCTGAGTTTTTGAGAAGCGCTACATCTTAGATTAGATCTTAGGTAGAATTCTCAATTGTTGCATTCATACTCCTATTCAGGTAGAATTTCATATCTTCTTGCTCTTTTAAGCAAATTCTGTTTTTCCATGTGCTAGTGGACATCCAATTGAGCCCAACACTGGTGGTTTAGTCCAGTTAGGATCCTTTTGGGTCTAAAACTGGTCCATAACTCAGGTAAAGGGATCTTGGACGCACTAAACACAAATTTGCAATTGGTTGACTGTTTTGGCCTATCAATGTTAAGTTGATCAACTTGGTGATCAGTTGTGAGCATTAATTTCCGCGGAAGTGATCTATGACCCCTTTAAGGTTCATATGAACTATCATTGGTGATTAGACTCTGCTTGAACACAAACTTGGTCATTTTAACTTTTATAAGTCAAACTTTGCATGAAACTTGCTTTATGTCACTTATGTGGTTTTCGTGCATTAATGTGATCTTGGTTACTTGAATTTTTACTTTTTGATCCTTATGTGCATACTTTGGTATGTTCGGATTGAATTGAACTTGTTTAAGTGACTTTCTAATCTATTATACTACAAGTCATCATACTCTCTAAAATAATGCTTAAAAATGACCCATTTGATCCATTAAGGACTTTTTGCATGATTATTTGAGTTAACATGAATCTGTTGCTTCTAGTTAATCCATGTTGTTGTTTATCTATGAACTAGACACTCTATAGTGATTTCTTAGTGCTAGGTTTAGTATTTGAACTTCCACTGTTCCTAGCGGACTTAAATCCGTTCTTATCGAACTTTATCTCTTGTTAGCGAACTTGATATTTGCTTTAGTGGACTTGATTCAAGACTTCTCATTGTTAGGATTAGTATTTGAACTTTTGATACACTAGGTTGGTCTTGTTAAAATCCTATAACTTGATTTTTTTGTGTCAATATGTGCTAATTTTGTCTAAGTTGTGGTTTTCACAATCTTGATTTACCAAACCATGGAACTCTTAAGTTTGGGTGGAATCAAGTCCCTAGTGACTTTCCCTGGGTAAATCTGACAAACTAGGATCATAAAACCTTTATCTTGTGTAAAATGAACTTAAGGTCTGTGTTTTTGATCTTAGATTACCACAACTTCCATAACTTGGTTTCTCAGTCTGTTGATATGTCTAAGTTGCAGATATTCTCATAAATGTCTCCTTGGCTTGACAACAACTCTGGATAAAATTGGTTTCGGTTAAGATTTGGGTAATTTATTGTTTCTATGCTAAATTGTAAGTCAACATAAATAACTGGAGATTTAGATCTGGCTCCTTGTTTTCCAGATTTTAATATAGCACATAAAATGTCTTATGGTCCTAAGATACTTGACCTTTGTTAATCATAAGATTCCCATTGCAATTGATCATTTTGGAGAATATGCACTATTTGACTCATTTTATGTCATTGATATTCATATGAAAAGCTTTGTCACTATCACGAGTCTAGTGTGACATGACATTCATCTAATGTCAATTTAGATATAGTCTTGTAATTCTATATGTGCAGATGCCTCCCAGACAAGCTGTTGAAGCTTTAGAGTATGGATGATTGCACAATGAAAGTCGAATATTTAACAAAAGTTAGGAAGCTGCTGATGAGCAAGCAATTGATCTACTTCAACAGTCTACATGGGTAACAGCTATGCGAATAGACCCTACTATCTACAAGGGTATCATCGAATCGTTTTGGAATAATGCTCAATCTGTAGAGCTAGATGATGGTTCCAATGTGATAAGGTAAAAAATCCAAAACACTTATATTGAAGTCACTGAAGAAAAGATCAGGGCTGCCCTTGACCTGCAAGATGCTGACTTGCCCAAGACTTTTTCCAAGACTGAGTGGCAATCAACAATTAAAAGGATGGGGTATACTGGTGACCTTTCCATAGATTTCAGTAACAAGATTTTCAATACCCTGTTCCCGTCCAACTGGAGGTTTATTATTAGCTTCTTCATTGCAAGCATTCTCTCATAGAAAGGCTGCTCCAGATGACTTTGTTGAGGAAACCGCATGTGCTTTACATGGGTTTGTCACTTGTGAGGGTTTCAATCTGTCTAATCAACTACTCAAATAGATGGTTAGTAACCTTCACCCAATTGGAAGGGCTAAGAAGGTTTTGATGTACCCTCGGTTCATTCAGGCCATTCTGGACCACCATTACCCAACTCTAACTAAAGAAGGAGAGACTTTCTCTACAAGCTCAATGAACACTGCTTCATACAGAAAGTGCCAACAAGGAAAGTATCAAGGGGACCCTGTACCATTCTTTCCCGAGATGATTGCTCGAATTGCAGCTGGTGGTGCTGATGAAGATACTCACATGGGTGAAGCTGCTATAGAAGCTCAAGTTGAAACTACAGAAGCTGCTTAAATTCATACAACATTGGATCTGAATGCACTAGTTGTTCTTGAACCTGCTGCTGCTGCTAAAGACCTTGGAAATCTCCAGTGACTAGTGCTCAATTCCCGAGCATGTTGAACGAACTTCAAGTCTTGTGCATATGGACCTATCAGAAGGAGTAGAGGGAAATGATAATGATGATGATGATGAATCTGACTCCTCGGAATCTAATGACTGTCCTGAACAACCTGAAAGAGTTCATCCTCGAAAGAGACAAAGGACCGGAGAATCTTCAAGGGCCTCTGCTTCCTAGGCACAATAATCAACATCAGATGAAAGCTATGATCCGCTACTAGATGATGAAGCTGATGATGAGACTTCAGTGTCTCTTTGTTGGTGCAAAATATGTGTGTCGTGTGTGTATCAGTTAGTCTTGTTAGTATTATTAGTTGTTTCAGTTAGAATAGTTAAATCAATATTTCAGGGCAGAAAGTGTAAATCTCTTATACTTGAGGGATTTGGAATTAAATATTGTATATGAGATATCTATCTAGCATATGTGTTAGCCTGCTAACGAATTGAAGCCATCCGAACATCATCCGAAGTGGAGGTTCGGATCCAGCTGAACTGGATCCGAATGGCAGCTGAACTGGTGTGCATATATATGTAGTTTGGGGTTCGGACGAATGGATCTCATCTCGCTATAACCGTTTTGTGAGTTTGATTTCTAGGGGGAGAAGTTTTGATCTTGTTTTTCAGAGAGTTTTGTATTCTAGATCATGATTAGAGGCTAGAAACGAGTTCATTACATGTAATCGTTGGTTCAATTGAGCTATAAAAAGAGTTTAATTTAGCTTTTGTGTTCTTGAGTTTGGGTGAAATTTCGATCTCAATTTCGGTGTACAATATCACTAGATTGGGACGAATTATGTTTTCTAGTTGGTATCAGAGCAGTCCAGGCTGTGATTCTACACATTTTGGATCGATTTCATGGCTTGAATCAATCAAATTCATTGTGTTTAACTTTTTTGAGTCAAACTGCTCGGTTTTTTTACTCTGACATTGGATCTCAATTCGTGTTTGTTTGTTCGTTTGATTGATTCTATGATACTTTCTATATCAACATGTATCTATTGCAATTTACAGAATCAAAATTGGTGGAGGTTTGAGCAAATCATAAAAATCACGTTCATGTTCTTCTTTTGAGGTCATCAATGGTGGATTTTCGTATTCTCGATGCTATTGATTGAATCTGATTCGGTTCTGATTAGTTCTTTATCACGATTTCAATGATATCATCAGATTTTGATTTAGTTGAGTTTTGAGTTAATTACAAAAGGTCCAGATTGTGAGTTTGGCACTATTGTTCCTGATCATCGTTGAATCTCCAAAGTAACACTAGACTGCATCAATTAGATCTTATTTTTATCGGATTTCATTCTCGAGTTTATTGTTTCTATTAATTTCGTGATTTCTTTAAGTTTGGATCGAATTCAGTGAACCAATTAATCAAGTATAAATTTCTGGTTAGTCTTCTCCATTTAGTTTCTGTAGATCAATGTCGAACCATCAAAAACATATCCAACCACTTCAATCTTGATGCTGATCTGATCGGAAAACGATTTCAGTTTTTCTTTGAGTTTTCTCGTTGAAATCACAAGCTACAGATTGTGTTCTTCATGTCCTAACCATAACCGTCACCGTGTTTACTTTCGATTCTTCAAATCATCGCAAAACATATTGACAATGGTGCTAGTTTGATCCGGTTTCTCGCAACGAGTTCAACTTAATTTTCAGATGAATTTTTTGTCAAGAAATAAGAAAGATATCAGAGGTTGAAGATTGAGGTTTTTGTTCATCGGAAATCTTTGGTTCGCCGGAAAACTAATCGGAAAAACGAGATTCATACGCTACATTTGATTTGAGAATTGGATTTTCTATTTGTTTACAAAATAATTTGTTTAGTACCTCAAATTCATGAAAACAAGCTTTTAAAGAGTTAAGTCATCAAGAAGACAACACGAAGCTGTTAGATGCTAAAGCTGAATTACTTCGTGAAAACAAAGATGGGAAAAGGTTGTTCAAGAAACATATGATGCTCATGATCAGTTGAGGAGAGAAAAGTTTACTCTGAATAGAACAACAAAAGACCTTATTGCAACACAAAAAGAGTTGGCTGAAGCGCAAAAGAAAATTGCAGATATGAAGACCGAGGTTCGTGATTTCAAAAGACTGTTGCATAATCTCAATAATTCATTGTCTTTCACAAATTTTTTGTGCAAAAAGGAGAATTTTCAACAAATTTTTGATGATGTTATTCTGAAAAATGTTCCACCTCCTATTGTTATTGAAAATTCAATCAATACTTTGAAAGCGATTGAAGAAGTTCATGATTATTCAAAGTTTGCTGATAATTCTTCTGAGAAGAAGAAAAAGTCAAAGTCGTAGAAGAAAAATGAAGAGAATTTTGATGCTAACAAGAGAACTAAATTTGTCTCAAGTTCCGTGTTGCTTGATAAGGAAAAAGTGTTTGAAGGCGATCCATGACATATTAAATTGACAAATTTTCAGAGATTGTGATTGATGGATCTTTGCTTTCTAATAAAGATGATCTGAATGCCATCAAGGATGAGTTTTCTCTACTTGCTTCACAAGGTCATGAGAAACCTGTGAAACTAGATACGGATCTTACTACTAGATGAACTGATCGATCTAGTGTACGAGAATGTAAATAAGCTTTGTTTTATTGATTCACCAAGAAAACAATTACAAGGCTTTGGTTTTGTTGGTCCTCACTGATCTTAATCAGTGCTAATGATGATGTTTTGAGAAGAAAACCAATGAAATAACAACAATAGATGATTTCCAATAGCTAAAATGGGTTTCTAGTATTGAACAATCACAACTTGAACCAAAGGAATGATAAGAGATGAATACAAGCTACAAAGATAGTATGAAATGCTCCTAGCCGTCACCAAACTTACCAATAATCAGATTTTCTGTATTAGGGTTCTC
>JBCNJP010013941.1:0-11632 GCA_039602395.1 Deinandra increscens subsp. villosa
CTTGGTGACCGCCAGCAACCCAACAACTGTGCAACAAGCCATCCGTTTGGCTCATAAGCTTACCGATCAGGAGGTTGAGAGAGGTACACTTCCTGCAAGAATTTCTGAAAAGACTGCCTTAAGTGGCAAGCGTAAGGCTGAAGAAGAAGCTCCAGCAACTTCTGTGAACAATCAAACTGTTGGGAACCAATCTGGGAGATCTTCTAACTCCCAATATCAGAACAAGCGATCTGATAATACGAGGTCCAATTTCAACAATGGCAGCAACAGTGGGAGTAACAATCGCCAAGGTGGGAATGGAAACTACAAGGGTAAAGCCCCGTATTGTAACAAGTGCGGGAAACACCACAGTGGTATGTGTAACAAAGGTTTGGAATGTGGAAGATGTGGGAAGCTGGGGCATGAAGCCAACAACTGCTGGACCAACTTGCAAAAGTTAAACAACAACGGTCAGAATCAAGGGGGAAATAACAACAGGGGAAACGGAAACAACCGCAACGGGCAAGGAAACAATCAGAACAACAACAATGGTGGAGCCCGTGGCTGTTATGAATGTGGTGCGCAAGGCCACATGTGACAATACGTCTTTTCAGGTCTTTTCCTGACTTATAACAAAATTAAACTGATATAAATGTCGTGAGAATATTTATTTTAAACTGCTATAAATGTTGTGGGAGCATTTACGTGATTGACTTGTGTTGACCTTAGCAACTAGGGTTTGTGTAACCATCACTAAACGAGCATGCACTCAACTCTAGACATTTGATATTATATGCTTTTATGTAAATCACATGTTGTGATTTCATGTGAACGTTTTGTCATATTATGTGACGATTAAACTTATGATTCTATGGGATATATTTAGTTATATATTCACATGTTATTCTATTGTTTTATGTGACAAACGTGTCACGTAATTATACGTATCGCTGTATGATTTTATGTGTATTAAATCTATGATTTCAAGTGACAATCCAATATTTATATTTTTATAAAACGACGTCACACGTTGCATGAAGGTTGATATAAATATATATATAATATATATATATATATATATATATATATATATATATATATTCGTATGTCAAGCATTCAAGATTGTCCCGTTAGTCCGGTTAACCCAGTTAACTTATCCTAAGCCTAAAGAGTTAACTTTGTTAACCTTCTAGTCCATCCTACTTAACCTAAATATTGAAGGATTAACCTTGTCATTTTTTTTCACACTTTGTGCCACCCTTGTAGTTTCATGAGGGACTAGAAGTGTCGAATGCCCATTCTTGAATTTATTAAAAATCAGTTTCAATTGAGACTAGAAACCCATCACCTCCTCTTGATTATGGCTAGTTATTGCAAATTTATAATCACCTCCATCATCATCTCATTCATTTTCAATCAAAACACACACAAAAACTCTTGCTCTCTCCCTCTCTCGTTTTATCCAAACCGGTGCACCACCACCACCATAATCGAGAATTTTCCGGCCACCCACACCACTATCCTGAATCACCATTGAACAACTAGGAAATCAGTGGGAGTCGAAGTCGTGATCGAGGAAGAGTTCGGTCGAGTTAGGGCTCGATTTCGGTTCGGTTCTACCATCAAACGTATCAACTTTCATCCTCGGTTCTTATAAGGTATCGTTCACCCTTATTCTCGTTCGTTTCTGTACAGCATGTGCTTCATTTTCGAGTCTTAGTTTAGTCAGAAATGGGTCGGGATCGATTAAGGTTTTGGGTAAAGGAATGGGTGACGGGTCTGGATCTGATAAAATCGTTGCTTTCTGTTTTGGTTTCAACATGAAGGCTTGGTCCAGTGGTTAAAGCTCTGCGTTTTACGTGGCAGGTCGCGAGTTCGAAACTCGTTCCCCACATTCTTTTTCTTGTTCTTTTCTGCGATCATGTTCCAGCTCCCCTGTGGGCACAAAATCATTTCTGTCAAGTTGTTTAACAAATCTAATCACCAGCCTAGTGGCCAGGGCATTGTTGTGTGATCGGGAGGTCACGGGTTCGAACCCGGTGACCTTGGGTTTTTTTTGCTGTTTTATGTTATTTTTGATTTATGGATTTGTTTAGCCTAACAACCTATCATCGATCGTTCTTCATATATTCTTGAACCGTAAGAACCCTCATAAACCTTGTTATTCCCGTTTTGTTTTATCTCGTTGGTTATATACTATAATTATCATATAAATATTGGTTTTTGAAAGAAAAATATATATATATATATATATATATATATATACATATATATATATATATAAATATAAAGGATGTGTATTTAGAAAAGAACGAATAAATATACGTACGAGGAAAATATATATAAAAAAAAGAGAATGTTTTATAACCCTTATATTTATATAAAAATCTACGTATACGAATAATATATTTTGTCGTATCGTGCGATATAAACATTCTAAACGTTGATATTATATATATTTATAAAAATATATAACAATATATGTAGATATATAAGTACATTTGAGTACACGTTATTGATATAACTGTACATTTGGGTTATCTATATATATATTCAAATATATATACACATTTTATTATTCGATTTCATAAACATATATATTACTGTTCAATAATATACTTTTCCTTGATATTCCAAATCGTTATGATTTTGGCTACGTGCCTTCCTCGACTCGTTTTGGACTTCTTATCTTTGTCACGTCATAGTTGATATCTTCTATCTTTCACCGTTTGTCTAAACCTAGTCGTTTTCAATTAAACACAATTATGTATATATGCTCGTTAGGTGTTTGGTAGATTACACAAGACCTGCTATTTGCTACTTACTATGGTTAATTATCTGGAATTGCTGTGCACCCAAAGGTGAGTTTCACGGCCCCTTTTTACTGTTTTAATCCTGTTAGGGGAGATTAACATGCAAACACTTGAACTGTTAGATAATTATATCACCTGAATGATAGTGGCACACTTATGATAAAGTCCTCACTTTTAGAGTTACTGTCAATGTGACATCAGCGGGAACTTATTTGGTAGATCTACTGGGCCTGACAAGCCCCACCCGGGTCATTCGCGCTGACTCGATTGGATATCGAACGGGTGTTATATACTTCTTAGTCTTAACGAGGCACAATTGAACTTGTCGAGCTTCAGTAACTGGATAGCTAGTTTATCTAGTCAAACGTGCACTGATTTCTTGAAAATAGCCTAGCTAGCTATTGATATATTATCTGGATTATATTAACTAAACTTGAGCATGAACTTGAGCTGTTATTGAACAGTCAACCTTGAACTTAAACTTGAACTGTCGAGGAACAGTCGATTTACATTAACTGGAACTGTTTTTGAACTGATAAACCTGTGAACTCACCAACCTTTGTGTTGACATTTTTTAGCATGTTATTTCTCAGGTTGCGGATGTTCGAGTATCACGAGTACGCATGCATGAGTCTTGAAACACTTATAATGTCTTTGACCAAGCCACATCACCTTGGGTGACAAAGATTTTACATAAATACTTATATTGTATTTACGCTTCCGCATTTATAAAACTCTGATTTTATCTTTTAATGGAATATGAAACGTTTTTATTAATTATTGGCCATTTGGTGTAACTAATGGACGGCGATCCTGGTTTGTCACGCTCCCTGTGGCGCGTTATCGCGCGTGGGATTTTTGGGGGTGTGACAGATTGGTATCAGAGCCATTGGTTGCAGCGAACTAAGATTCGTCTTAGACTGTAACTGTTTTGCATTAGTTGCACTTAAACATTTTTCTCATGCATCGTGATACTCACTCCTACACGCACCTGGTTTACGATTTGTCGTTTACATCATCCAATCCCCTTATACTCACGGCGAGTAGCCGGTTAGTCTTGAGTCATTCTTCTTAACCTCTATGAGTTGTGTACCTCTCGGTTAACATTCATGTACGACGAAACGTCGAATCAGATTGAAGGATCACGTTTATACTTTTGACGAGCTAATTTCTACTCGGGATTATTTCGGATTGAACAACTGGGCGTAGCACCTATACTATGGATGTATGCTGCATAGGGAAGGGGGTGTAGTACCTCTTCTTGTCCTTAAACCTCTATATTAGCTTAGGAGGTTCTTGTTATACCTGCCTTACGTATATCTCTAAAGTCATTCGTTCAGGAAATGTTATCTCGATGTGCTTGTAGCGCGATTTTTTTTAGTTTCACTAGAGTTAGCAGGGTACGAATTCAAGTAGCTGCCTATGGGGCACTTATATCAACTTTCATTATCCTGATTGTCTTCACGTTGCTGTGATCTCTTATGATCTTTCCCTTCTAGATTTTTCGCGTTGTGCGTTGAAATAATACAACTTAAGTACATTTCTTATAACCCCAATGAAACCTGATGCGGGTCGACTGAAATTCCCTCTTTGTGTATCGGATTGCGATCACACCAGTATGTGATAACTATTCTCTAACTTCGAGCTAAGCTAGGGTCATTGTGATAAACCCTACTCAGATCCTATTGAGCTAAATTTCTGGCTCACTCGCTTCGGGTGGGTCATTCCAATATGAGTGAGCACTCTATTCTCGAAAACTTGTCTCCTTAATAAATGCTGGTCAAGATAACCATGGGTTAGTGGCCATATCATACCTGGTAGCTGAAGTAAGAGGAATTAGGGTGATCATATAAAGTAAATCACAGTTACGGGTGCACACGTAAATGTAATTTGCAGTATATGGAAATCCTGGAGAATCCTACTAGGCAAGCCAATGGTCGTATGGGGACCAAATTCTTGGAATTTTTTTATTTTTTTTTGTGATATTGAATGTTGAACATGTTGAACTCAACCGAATGATCGAAGTCATCTATCTTTGAAAACGCTATCGCACCTGACTTTGCCCCTTTACTATTGGATTCTACTCCATACGTGAACCCTTTGGAGCATATTATGAAAAGTTGGTCCTGGTAGGACACCGTCACACTCGTTTATTTCAATGAGCAGTCTTCCTGAACTACGAACACTCTCGATGAAACCCTTGACTGGTTTGAACTCATCCTGAACCATAATCCTATTTTTACGATCTTACCGACCATATCAATCCCTGGAACTTTACGATCGTGAGATAACTTGGGCATGCATTCACCAGACGGATATCTAGACAACGTTAGATGAACGAATTGGATACATCAAATACCGTGAGCACCGGGGCGTATTTATTGGCTGAAAGCTCTTGTGAAGTTACCCTCAAAAGATTCATACAGTTGATTTTATTGTGCGAACCAAAACTTGTCGCCAGCAACATCGTCACGATTATCCAAACTGCTTACCTCACCGCAAGCATATTTTTGTTTCTAACGGGGGTAATGTTAGTGAAGAGCCTTCCTGATTTTCAAACTAATGACTCCCAGTTTTAATGTAAGGACTATTCTAATTGATCTCCTGAGCCTGAACTATCGATTTTTGTTTGCATAATTCAACCTTTCATGATTTAGCAACCGACAATTTCTGATTCTCGTGCTTTGTAATCCTTTATGTCCTGGATAAACTTCTAAGCTTTGAACCGAAAGGTGTTACACTTTTGGTTAGTTTTTCTACTTGTTAACACCATTGATGATAAGACGACCTTGTGCTTCAATCGCAGTAACAATACCAAGCTTTATATGGAAACTCTATTTGCACCCATCGAGCGTGAACTTCTTGTTATCAATAGCTAATTGTACCATGGACCTGCGTTTTCCCTTATTACGCGTTGAGTTCACCAAGTTATCCATACATTTTGTATACTTATTTACGCTCCTCTCATAGCAAACTATCGATAAATTTCTGGTACGCGAATCCTCATCGTTATTTACAGAAAACTTTCATTGATAAACCTCCAGCTTGAACTTAAACCTGTGGCCTGTTTAAATTTGAATCGTCTTGAAATCTGAAGCTTTATGATATTCGCACTGAGCATGCCAACTCTCAACGATCTTCACAAGAATAGCAAACCCTACGCATCCTACTAGTCTCGTGAATGGAAATACCTACACCTTTTGTTTGTACAACGTATTGAGGTTTTAATCTCTAGCCCCTTTTACATTCAAGCGTATGGGAGAAACTTGAAGTCCTTTATTTCCGATGAAATATCCGACGTGGTTTGACTAATAGCTAGTAATGGTAGGTTGCTGGTATACTTTCAATGTGCTGGTAGTGTGGTGGGTTAGCTGCGGTACACCCTATATATAAACATTGGCGGCACATAAATGTGGGACCGGTACCAGACCAAGGATTGACATTAGAGTCATACACAAGAGCCTCGTCTTGAGAAACTCCACCTAACGGGGCTATGTCTTCGACAAAACTGTTTAATGCTACTTTCTCCGAGATTAGAGATATCCATTACGTATTCTACCAAAAGAGACATATTCGAAATAATCAAACCTCCATTATTGCGATTTGTCCGGGCCTAGAAGGAAAATTCTCCTAAAAGAAAATTCTTGCTATGATTCAGATGTCAGTTCTAACTCAGATGATCATCGACGTCTTGAAAGCCAGAGATTTTCCCTTGTGAATAACAAACCACCTGATCGGATGATCAACTCCAACTTTTAAGACGTAGGTTGACCTCCCTTTAAGGGAAAACTATTTTTGAATTGGCGATTCCTTTTTATTAACTTTCCGGCTATCACTAAAGAGATACCCTCCCTGTCCTTTTCTATGGAATACCCGATTAGATCTTTTGACCCGCGGTAAACCTGCACTGAACCGCAATAGAAACTCATATGTACATCCAACCCAAGCCAAAGCCATATCTGAACATCCTGATGTTTTTTGTCTCACAGACACCCTTTTATAACACTTTCGTACTTTATCTTACTTTTGAGGACCATTTGATTGGGCACGCTGGTGAGCTTAAACCATGAAGATTTCCCTAATGAGACGTTTACTCTATTGGATTGTATAACCGTTGACACGTTCATTTCGATACCTATTTACGCGAATTCCTCGCCAAATCCTGTCAAATACGCTACATATTTCTCTTTGAATTTTATACTATCCATTACGCTATTTGCATCCTCCCTGCTGGTATATTCACCAGTGCCAGTTTAAACGCACATGTCATTCTTGGAATGAGTAGCTACGACTTTCATAAGCTTGTTATCGCATCGCTTACTCGAATTCACGAACTAAGCCGTTGGCGCTTTTCCTCTATTTGCTATTCTCATGCTTGATGCCATGCGTAATCTTGCAGATCACTTTTCGATATTCGGTACCTTATAGTTTACACTTTTATTTTGTGGGATATTCACTCAAAATTTTGGATTCTTTAGAAAGGTAATATGCATGATGATATGTTGTACTAAACTCCAACTTGAATTTGAACCTAATTTTCTATGTTATTTCTTGAATAGTTCTTAACAGAGTTGAGTAATTCTTCCCTAAAACAAAATGCTATGTGTTACCTTTTAAATAATTGTAAGCTCTTGATTAGATTTATCATTAGACCTCAGTCCTTTTTTTCACAAAATCATTGTGTTACCAATTATATTTTAGTATATGAGCAACTATTGAACCATTTTAACCATGATGAATAATTTGTTTACTGCTGATCTTTTCATGAGAAATGTTTACAAAACATATGTGTTCATGCATGCTAAATTTGAGAACCCGATCCTATGTTTAGAGAATAGAAACTGATTAATTATTGAAGTGCTGGTTTAAACATAAGTTGCATAGAATTGCATGATTAGTTATGTGTATGAAACATGTTAGGAGCCAGAAAATGACATGTTGTGAATGTATTAACCTGATTGAGTATGAAAATCATACACCATACAAGGTCCTAAGTCTCCTACCTCGGTGGGAATGACAAGACTGTGTGAAGTTGCCCCGTCAAATTTGCACCGTATGGGTTGTGTTGGTTAGTTTATGAACTTATATGCTAGAGATATGTCATGCTAGGGTTGTATGCTAGTATATAAGGTGTTGGGACAAGTGTATGCGTTGTATGGTAAGACCTTCATGATAGATTGCATGCTAGTATGTGTTGACCATATCAACCATTAAAAGAAGCCTTCATAGAGACTCAAATGCTATTTGAACCGTTATTTCATGAATTGTGAATTCTGAATGTTGTTGCAAATCATGTGAACTTAATTGGTTATAACTTAATCAGTTTTGTGTAATTCTATGCTATTTGCTAATTAGTGGATAAGATCAGACATTTACGTTTTTGGTAGACGATGGATCTATTAAACAAACACTGATTGACCTGATGCCCACATAATTTTATCATACTCAAATTCCCTTCTCTTCGATTCACTTAGGTTGTTGGTGAATGCGAATTCCTTAACTGAAAACGAGATACGAAATGAGAATCACACTCCTAACATTGGGTACAATAGTTGGAGGCTACGCGGACATATTATGGTCTTTCTTTGCATCGAAATTTTGATTTCAGATACTTACGTTATCATGTTACCTTATTCGCCTTATCACTCGACACGATTCCTGTATTGCGATTGTTCGACTTTTCCTATAGAAACGTTTGATCGGAAAAGTACCTTCTATACTTTCGATTTGAATTGCTTTAGACATCTTCTCAACATCTGGTACCCATTCTTGATTATAACATCCATCACTCCTTTTGGAGTAGGAAACCTGAATTCTTTCGATACGTTACCGTCATTTCGACTCTTCAAACAATTATCATTGATTTAAACTTCGGGACGAAATTCTTTCAACAAGGGGATGATGTGACGACCGAGATTTTTTTTTTCTCTTCTTTCTTTTGTGACCAACTTGTTAACCACGTTATTCAATTTTCGGGACGAAAATTCTTCAACAAGGGGATACTGTGACAATACGTCTTTTCAGGTCTTTTCCTGACTTATAACAAAATTAAACTGATATAAATGTCGTGAGAATATTTATTTTAAACTGCTATAAATGTTGTGGGAGCATTTACGTGATTGACTTGTGTTGACCTTAGCAACTAGGGTTTGTGTAACCATCACTAAACGAGCATGCACTCAACTCTAGACATTTGATATTATATGCTTTTATGTAAATCACATGTTGTGATTTCATGTGAACGTTTTGTCATATTATGTGACGATTAAACTTATGATTCTATGTGATATATTTAGTTATATATTCACATGTTATTCTATTGTTTTATGTGACAAACGTGTCACGTAATTATACGTATCGCTGTATGATTTTATGTGTATTAAATCTATGATTTCAAGTGACAATCCAATATTTATATTTTTA
Source organism: Deinandra increscens subsp. villosa (assembly GCA_039602395.1). Taxonomy (NCBI): domain Eukaryota; kingdom Viridiplantae; phylum Streptophyta; class Magnoliopsida; order Asterales; family Asteraceae; genus Deinandra; species Deinandra increscens. The sequence continues at coordinate 9,216 of JBCNJP010013941.1, forward strand.
TAAAACGACGTCACACGTTGCATGAAGGTTGATATGTATATATATATATATATATATATATATATATATATATATATATATATATATATTCGTATGTCAAGCATTCAAGATTGTCCCGTTAGTCCGGTTAACCCAGTTAACTTATCCTAAGCCTAAAGAGTTAACTTTGTTAACCTTCTAGTCCATCCTACTTAACCTAAATATTGAAGGATTAACCTTGTCATTTTTTTTCACACTTTGTGCCACCCTTGTAGTTTCATGAGGGACTAGAAGTGTCGAATGCCCATTCTTGAATTTATTAAAAATCAGTTTCAATTGAGACTAGAAACCCATCACCTCCTCTTGATTATGGCTAGTTATTGCAAATTTATAATCACCTCCATCATCATCTCATTCATTTTCAATCAAAACACACACAAAAACTCTTGCTCTCTCCCTCTCTCGTTTTATCCAAACCGGTGCACCACCACCACCATAATCGAGAATTTTCCGGCCACCCACACCACTATCCTGAATCACCATTGAACAACTAGGAAATCAGTGGGAGTCGAAGTCGTGATCGAGGAAGAGTTCGGTCGAGTTAGGGCTCGATTTCGGTTCGGTTCTACCATCAAACGTATCAACTTTCATCCTCGGTTCTTATAAGGTATCGTTCACCCTTATTCTCGTTCGTTTCTGTACAGCATGTGCTTCATTTTCGAGTCTTAGTTTAGTCAGAAATGGGTCGGGATCGATTAAGGTTTTGGGTAAAGGAATGGGTGACGGGTCTGGATCTGATAAAATCGTTGCTTTCTGTTTTGGTTTCAACATGAAGTCTTGGTCCAGTGGTTAAAGCTCTGCGTTTTACGTGGCAGGTCGCGAGTTCGAAACTCGTTCCCCACATTCTTTTTCTTGTTCTTTTCTGCGATCATGTTCCAGCTCCCCTGTGGGCACAAAATCATTTCTGTCAAGTTGTTTAACAAATCTAATCACCAGCCTAGTGGCCAGGGCATTGTTGTGTGATCGGGAGGTCACGGGTTCGAACCCGGTGACCTTGGGTTTTTTTTGTTGTTTTATGTTATTTTTGATTTATGGATTTGTTTAGCCTAACAACCTATCATCGATCGTTCTTCATATATTCTTGAACCTTAAGAACCTTCATAAACCTTGTTATTCCCGTTTTGTTTTATCTCGTTGGTTATATACTATAATTATCATATAAATATTGGTTTTTGAAAGAATATATATATATATATATATATATATATATATATATATATATATATATATAAAGGATGTGTATTTAGAAAAGAACGAATAAATATACGTACGAGGAAAATATATATAAAAAAAAGAGAATGTTTTATAACCCTTATATTTATATAAAAATCTACGTATACGAATAATATATTTTGTCGTATCGTGCGATATAAACATTCTAAACGTTGATATTATATATATTTATAGAAATATATAACAATATATGTAGATATATAAGTACATTTGAGTACACGTTATTGATATAACTGTACATTTGGGTTATCTATATATATATTCAAATATATATACACATTTTATTATTCGATTTCATAAACATATATATTACTGTTCAATAATATACTTTTCCTCGATATTCCAAATCGTTATGATTTTGGCTACGTGCCTTCCTCGACTCGTTTTGGACTTCTTATCTTTGTCACGCCATAGTTGATATCTTCTATCTTTCACCGTTTGTCTAAACCTAGTCGTTTTCAATTAAACACAATTATGTATATATGCTCGTTAGGTGTTTGGTAGATTACACAAGACCTGCTATTTGCTACTTACTATGGTTAATTATCTGGAATTGCTGTGCACCCAAAGGTGAGTTTCACGGCCCCTTTTTACTGTTTTAATCCTGTTGGGGGAGATTAACATGCAAACACTTGAACTGTTAGATAATTATATCACCTGAATGATAGTGGCACACTTATGATAAAGTCCTCACTTTTAGAGTTACTGTCAATGTGACATCAGCGGGAACTTATTTGGTAGATCTACTGGGCCTGACAAGCCCCACCCGGGTCATTCGCGCTGACTCAATTGGATATCGAACGGGTGTTATATACTTCTTAGTCTTAACGGGGCACAATTGAACTTGTCGAGCTTCAGTAACTGGATAGCTAGTTTATCTAGTCAAACGTGCACTGATTTCTTGAAAATAGCCTAGCTAGCTATTGATATATTATCTGGATTATATTAACTAAACTTGAGCATGAACTTGAGCTGTTATTGAACAGTCAACCTTGAACTTAAACTTGAACTGTCGAGGAACAGTCGATTTACATTAACTGGAACTGTTTTTGAACTGATAAACCTGTGAACTCACCAACCTTTGTGTTGACATTTTTTAGCATGTTATTTCTCAGGTTGCGGATGTTTGAGTATCACGAGTACGC
>JBCNJP010013942.1:0-11632 GCA_039602395.1 Deinandra increscens subsp. villosa
AATTGTCACACCCCCAAAAATCCCACGCGCGATAACGCGCCGCAGGGAGCGTGACAAACCAGGATCGCCGTCCATTAGTTACACCAAACGACAAATAATTAATAAAAGCGTTTCATATTTCATTAAAATATAAAATTAGAGTTTTACAAATGCGGAAGCGTAAATACAATAAAAGTACTTATTTAAAATCTTTGTCACCCAAAGTGACGTGGCTTGTTCAAAGACATTAAAAGCGTTCAAGACTCATGCATGCGTACTCGTGATACTCGAACATCCGCAACCTGAGAAATAACATGCTAAAAAGTGTCAACACAAAGGTTGGTGAGTTCACAGGTTTATCAGTTCAAAAACAGTTAAAGTTGAAAGTAGTGCCACTGTTCAAAAACAGTTCAAGTTGTGTTTAAGATTGACCATTCAACAACGGTCAAGTTGAGTTTAAGATTGACTGTTCAACAACAGTCAAGTTGTAAGAGCATAATCACTAATATATATCAAATAGCTAGCTAGGCTATATACATGAAACTTCGCACGTTGATGGTCACCGAAGCTAACAGTTGTTTACAGTTTATGCAGTTTGCCTTGTTGTGTTTAGGACGAATATAACACCCGTTCGATATCCAATCGTGCCAGAGCGACTGACCCGGGTGGGGTTTGTCAGACCCAGTAGTACTACAATATATTTCCCGCTATCGTCATTAATATTAACGGTACCATAGGAAGGACTTTGTTGTATATGTGCTTCAAGTACTTCAAGTGATATATAAAAGTCTAATTATCTCAGTTGTATAGTTCATGCATGTTAATCTCCCCCAACAGGATTTAAAACAGTAAAATGGGGCCGTGAAACTCACCTTAGGTTGCACAGCAAAGTTTCCAGACAAATAGTTAAGTCAAGTAGCAAATACGAGTCTTGTGCAAGCAATCAATCACCTAACGAGCATAAATGTATAAGTGTGTGTTTTATAAACTATTATATCTAACGAAGACGACAAAACGAGTGATCGTGAAGTTCGGAATAAGTCGAGGATGGCACTCGTGCCAAATCCGAGCGTTTATCGAAATACGCGAGAAAATACAATATACAACAATATTATATATTTTCTAAGTTCAAGGGTTTCAATAATAAATATATATATATTTATATATATATATATTGTATATTTAACTAAATGTCCGAGTGACGTTAATAACGAATTTCGCGAGAACAATATATATATATATATATATATATATATATATATATATATATATATAATATAGGTTATCATAGAATATTCGGTTATTTCAATGGAAATCTAACGGCAAAAGTTAATATATCAATTTACTCAATATATGTATTTATTTATATATTTTACCTTTATATGAAGCTATAATTTTACATCAATATATATATATAGATGCTAGAAATCTATTTTTCAATTAAAGATAATAAGTTAAACATATTTTGTAACTCAAAATATGATTTACGGGGTTTTTAAATGTCTAAAATATGTTTTTACGGGTTTAGGATACAATTAGGGACAACTTTGGGACGCAATCTAGTGATCAATTGCCAAAAAATATAAAAACAGCAAACAGGGAGGTCACCGGGTTCGAACACGTGACCTCCATGACACAACTCAACCAACAAACCACTCGGCCGAGAGGCCTGTTTGTGTTAGGAACTGGGCCGAAATGCTTTTATTCATCAACGCATACGATTCTGAGTAACAGAATGAAAGAAAACAGGAAAAGGAAAAAGATTTGTGTGGGGCGAGATTCGAACTCGCGCCCCTCGCGTACAAGTCTAGTGACAGAACCGTTGGGCCAGTTTGGCGTCTGATAATGAAACCGAATCTTAAACATATAACCCATACCCGCCAGAAGTCATCTTCTTCACCCATTAACTCCGGTGATCGGAACCCTAGTTCCGGTAGCCGGAAAATCTCGAAACTCAAATAAAACGCATAAAAAGGTGCGACTAACATTAAGGAATCGTTACCTTGGATCGAAGATGAGATATAATTAGTTTTTGACACCGAAATCGATCCCGAAACTTTGACGACAACTCCGCGTTTTTGTTCAATAATCAAAATTGAGGACACGTGCTTGCTCTACGTTGAAAGGCGATCACGATGGTGATCGAATGGAGGTCGACCGAACAGTGTTTGGCCGGAATTGCTTGTGTTCGCCGGAAACTTTAAAAAAAGAAAACGGTGAGAGTGAGGGACGAGAGAACGTGAGAGAGAAACAATGTGAATGATAGGTGCATATCATTGGCTTAATTGTGATGGCGAAGTGAAACTGATGGAAGAGTGATGATTCGGTCGAAACCGAATGTCTCCCCCTTGAATTCGATTTCAGTCGGTTACACGCACAGACCGATCTCAATTCAATTGCATTTAGGATTAAAGTTTTGGAAATTACAGAATGGTCCCTCTAAGTTTAATAAAAGAAAATCATGTTTGGGAAATGACAACATAACCCCTCAAAGTTTTATAAAATCTAACGGCTCTAACGGAGGTTAACGAAGGAACAAGTAAATAACGAATATACGAGGAGCGTCAAAATATATAAATCGTGTAACGTTTATAAAATGTATAAGCCTCGTCTTACCCATATAAAATCATAATAATAATTTCATAAATATAAACTCTAAGCTCACATAAAATCATAGATTTAACCCTAATAAAATCGTAAAATAATACGTCTGATTTTACGGCACAACGTCACATAAAATGATAGAATAAATCGTGTGAACTTATATATATAAATATCTCTCATGAAATCATAAATGATGAAACCATAGAATATCAATCGTTTGAACTAAGTGCATGCTCGTATAGTGATGATCACACAAAACCCTAATTGCTAAAGTCAACACAGTCAACACATAATTGTTCACATAACATTTAATACAGTTTACGTTTAGTTAATGTCAGAAAATGACCTAAAAGGACGGATTGTTACAGTATCCCCTTGTTGAAGAATTTTCATCCTCGAAAATTGCGTAACGCGGTAAAAGTTAATGAGCTAGACACAAGGAAAAGAAAAGAAAAATTCTCAGTCGTCACATCATCCCCTTGTTGAAAGAATTTCGTCCCGAAATTTAAGTTAGTAATAGCTTCCATAAGGGTCGAATTGACAGTAACGTATCGAAAGAATTCAGGTTCCCTACTCCAAAAGCAGTGATGGATGTTATGATCAAGAATGTGCACCCATGTTGAGGAGATGTCAATTGTTTAGAGGTTCTCAAAATAAATTCAAAACGAAAATATAGAAAATGATCTTCTTATCAAGCGTTCTCCTACGAGAAGGGTTGAACAAATGAAATAGAGGAATCGGGTTGAATGACAGAGCCGATCAGAGTGACATGATAACACAAGTATCAGAAAATCTAAATTTCAATGCGAGGAAGAGCCATAATACATCCGAATAGCCTCCTGCTATTGTACCAAGTGCTAGAAGTGAGATTTCGTGTCTGCTCTTGGTTAAGATGTTCGCAGTTACCAATAACCCAGATGAATGGGATAGAAGAGAATTTGAGTATATGAGAAATTGTGTGTGCATCAAGTCAATCAGTTTTTAATAAACCTATTGTCTAACAAAAACGTAAACGTCTTGTCTTACCTACCAACTAGCAATTAGCATAGAATCACACAAGACTGATCAAGTTAACATGAGGACCCATTGATTGATTTAGTACTTTATGGAGCTATGACCGCTTAAGTTCACATGATTCATAATAACATTCAAATTCACATTTCACCCAATAATGGTTCAGATAACATACGAGTTTCTACGAAGATTTCTTTTAAAGGTTGATGTGGTCAAAGCGTACTAGCATGCAATCTATCATGGAGGTTTTACCATACAACGCATACAATTGTCCTAACATCTGATATACTATCATACAATGCTAGTATGGCATCTCTTGAGCATATAAGTTCATAAACTAACCAACACAACCCATACGGTGCAAAGTTGACGGGGCAACCTCACACAGTCTTGTCATCCCCACAGAGGTAGGAGACTTAGGACCTTGTATGGTGTATGGTTTTCACACTCAATCAATTTAATACATTCACAACATGTCATTTTCTAGTTCCTAACACGTTCATACACATAACAAATCATGCAATTCTACGCAACTCATGTTTAAACCAGCACTTCAATAATTAATCAGTTTATATACCCTGAACATAGTATTAGATTCTCAAATCTTAGCATGCATAAACACGTATGTTTTATAGACATTTCCCATGAGAAGATCAAAAGCAAACAAACTATTTATCATGGTTAAATGGTCCAACAGCCTCTCACATACTAAAATGTAACTGGCAACACAATGATTTTGTGACAAAAGAACTGAGGTCCAAAGAGAAATCCAATCAAGAGCTCGCAACCATTTAAAAGGTAACATGTAGCAGTTTGTTTTAGAAAAGAATTACTCAATTCTGTTACAAACTTATTCAAGAAATCACATAGACAATTAGGTTCAAATTCAAGTTAGAGTTCAGTATCATACAACATATCATCATGCACATTACCTTGCTAAAGAATTCAAAAATATTAGGGTGAAAGTTCAACAAAACAAAAGTGTAAACTATGAGATACCGAATACCGAAAAGTGATCTGCAGGATTAGGCATGGCTTAAGCATGAAAATAGCAAATAGAGGAAAAGTGCCAACGGCTTAGTTCGTGAATTCGAGTAAGCGATAGGATAACAAGCTTATGATAGTCGCAACTACACATTCCAAGAATGACATGTGAGTTTAAACTGGCACTGGTGAAGATACCAGTAAGGATTATGCAAATAACGTAATGGATAGTATAGAATTCCGAGAGAAACTATATAGCGTGCTTGACAGGATTTGGCAAGGAATTCGCGTAAATAGATATCGAAACGAACGTGTCAACGGTCATACAATCCAATAGAGTAAACATCTCATTAGGGAAATCTTCATTGTTTAAACTCGCCAGTATGCCCAATCTCCTGGTGTTCTTGTTAATGTGTCATGCTTCCTTTCTTGTCAAAACATTGTTTCAAATGGTCCTCAAAAGTAAGACAAAGTACAAAAGTGTTATAAAAGGGTGTCTACAAAACACAAAACATCAGGATGTTCAAAGGTGGATTTGGCTTGGGTTGCCTGTACATATGCGTCTTTGCTAGGGTTCAGTGCAGGTTTACCGCGGGTCAAAATATCAAATTGGGTGTTCCATAGAAAAGGATCAGGCCTATCACCTCAGTGAATGCCAGAGAGTTCATAAAAACAAGGCAGTCAACCTAAAAGCAGTGTCCCTTACACGAAAGTCGATCTACTTCTTTTCACATGCTTCTAAAAATTTGAGTTGATCATTCGATCAGGTGGTTTGTCATTCATAAGGGAAAATCTCTGGTTTTCAAAACGTTGATGTTCATCTGAGTCAGAACTCGCGTCTAAATCATGGCAGGAAATTCGCTTTAGAAAAGTTTTCTTCTAGACTCAGACAATTGAAAGCATGAAGTTTGATTATTTTGGGTATGTCTCTTTTGGTAGGAATACGTAAGGGATATCTGTAATCTCGGAGAAAGTAGCATTAAGCAGTTTTGTCGAGGACCTAGTCCCGTTAGATAGAGTTTCTCATGACGAGGCTCTTGTGTATGACTCTAAAGTCAATCTTTGGTCCGGTACTGGTCCCACATTCAACGTGCCACCAATGTTTATATATAGGGTGTACCGCAGCTAACCCACCACACTACCAGCAACTTGAAAGCGTACCAGCAACCTACCATTACTAGCTATTAGTCAAACCACACTGGTTATTTTTATCGGAAGTAGAGGACGTCAAGTTTTTCCCATACGCTTGAAGGTAAAAGGGGTGAGAGATGTAAAACCTCAATACGTTATGCAAACAAAAGGTGTAAGAGTATTTCCATTCACAATACCAGGAAAATGCGTAAGGTTTGTCTTTCTAGCGAAGATCGTGGAGAGTTTGGCACGCGCAGTAAGGATATCATAAAGCTTCAAATTTCAAGACGATCAAAATTTAAATAGGCCACAATGTTTAAGTTCAAGCTGGAGGTTCATCAATGAAAGTTTTCTAAAAATGACGATGAGGATTCGCGTACCAGAAATTTGTCGATAGTTGCTATGAGAGGAGCGTAGATAAATATACAAAATGTATGGATAACTTGGTGTACTCAAGGTGTAAGAAGGGTAAATATAGTTTGATTGCACAGTTAGCTATCGATAAAAAGAAGTTCACGCTCGATGGGTGCGAATAGAGTTTCCATATAAAGCTTGGTATTGTTATTGCGATTGAAGCACAAGGTCGTCTTATCAACAATGGTGTTAACTAGTAGAAAAACTAACCAAAAGTGTAACACCTTTTGGTTCAAAGCTTAGAAGCTTATCCAGAACATAAAGGATTACAAAGCACGAGAATCAGAAATTGCCGGTTGCTAAATCATGAAAGGTTGAATTATGCAAACAAAAAAACGATAGTTCAGGCTCAGAGATCGGTCGGAATAGTCCTTACGTTAAAATTGAGAGTCATTAGTTTGAAAGTCAGGAAGGATTCTCACTAACATTAGCCCCATTAGGGATAAATATGCTTGCGGTGTGGTAGGCAGTTTGTACAACCGTGTCGATGTTGCTGGCAACAAGTATTGGTTCGCACAAGAAAATCAGGAAATATGAATATTCACAGGGACAACTTCACAAGAGTTTTTAGCCAACAAATATGCTCCAATGCTCACGGTATATGCTTGAACTAGTTCGTTTATCAAATGTTGCCTGGGAATTCGTCCGGTGAATGTATATACAAGTTATCTCACAATAATAAAGTTTCGGGGATTGATATGGTAGGTAAAGTCGCAAAGGTAGAATTATGGTTCAAAATGAGTTCAAACCAGTCGAATATTTCGTCGAGAGTGTTCGTAGTTACGAAAGACTTGTCATTTAAATACACGAGTGTAAACGGTGTCCTACCAGGACCAACTTTTCATAATATGCTTCAAAAGGGTTCACGTATGGATGAGAATCCTAATAGTAAATGAGCATGAGATCATGGTGCGATAGCGTTTACAAAGATAGATGACTTTGATCATCCGATCGAATTCGAACATGCTCCACATTCAGTCCCACGAGAAAAAAAAATATTACAGAAATTTGCTCCCAATTACGACCATTAGCTTGCCTAGTAGGATTCTCCAGGATTTCCATACACTGAAAATTACATTTACGTGTGCACCCGTAACTGTAATTTACCTTATATGGTCACCCTAGTTCCTCTTACTTCAGCTACCAGGTATGGCGGAGTATAGATGAGATATCCTCGGAGTGGGTATGAAGAATGTGGTCACTAATCCAAGGTTACTTGCCCAGAATTCGTTAAAGAGACAAGTTTCGAGAATAAAATGCTCGCTGTAATTGGAGTGACCCACCCGAAGCGAGTCAGCCATAAATTTAGCTCAATAAAATCTGAGTGGGGTTTATCACAATGAATCTAGCTTAGCTCGAGGTTAGAGAATAACTATCACACATACTGGCGTGATCGCAATCCGATACACAAGAGGGAATTTCAGTCGACCCGCATCAGGTTTCATTGGGGTTATAACAATTGTATTCTAGTTGTATTATTTCAACGCACAACGCGATAAAATCGAGAAGGGAAAGATCTTAAGAGATCACAGCAAATATGAAAAGTGATCAGGGTAGCAGAGGCGGATACAAGTGCCCCATGAGCAACCACTTGAATTCAAACAATGTTGCCACGGCAGAAATTTGGATAATCGCGCTATTAGCACGTCATGATTACGTTCCATGAACATGAGAGTTGAGCAATATACGCAAGGCATGTATCACAAGAACCTCCTAAGTTATGGGAAAAGTTTAAGGATAGGAAGAGGTATTACACCACCTTCCGTATGCAGCATACATCCATGGTATGGGCACTACGCCCAGTTGTTCAATCCAGAATAGTCCCGGGTAGCAATCAGCTCGTCAAAAGTATAAATGTGATCCTTCGATCTGATTCGACGTCTCGTCGTACATGAATGTTAACCAAGAGGTACACAACTTAGAGAGATTAAGAAAAATGACCCAAGACTAACCGGCTCCTCGCCGTAAATATAAGGGGATTCGATGATGTAAACGACAAATCGTAAACCAGGTGCGTGTAGGAGTGAGTATCACGATGCATGAGAGAAATGTTTAAGTGCAACTAATGCAAAACAGTTACAGTCTAAGACGAATCTTAGTTCGCTGTAACCAATGGCTCTGATACCAATCTGTCACACCCCCAAAAATCCCACGCGCGATAACGCGCCGCAGGGAGCGTGACAAACCAGGATCGCCGTCCATTAGTTACACCAAACGACAAATAATTAATAAAAGCGTTTCATATTTCATTAAAATATAAAATTAGAGTTTTACAAATGCGGAAGCGTAAATACAATAAAAGTACTTATTTAAAATCTTTGTCACCCAAAGTGACGTGGCTTGTTCAAAGACATTAAAAGCGTTCAAGACTCATGCATGCGTACTCGTGATACTCGAACATCCGCAACCTGAGAAATAACATGCTAAAAAGTGTCAACACAAAGGTTGGTGAGTTCACAGGTTTATCAGTTCAAAAACAGTTAAAGTTGAAAGTAGTGCCACTGTTCAAAAACAGTTCAAGTTGTGTTTAAGATTGACCATTCAACAACGGTCAAGTTGAGTTTAAGATTGACTGTTCAACAACAGTCAAGTTGTAAGAGCATAATCACTAATATATATCAAATAGCTAGCTAGGCTATATACATGAAACTTCGCACGTTGATGGTCACCGAAGCTAACAGTTGTTTACAGTTTATGCAGTTTGCCTTGTTGTGTTTAGGACGAATATAACACCCGTTCGATATCCAATCGTGCCAGAGCGACTGACCCGGGTGGGGTTTGTCAGACCCAGTAGTACTACAATATATTTCCCGCTATCGTCATTAATATTAACGGTACCATAGGAAGGACTTTGTTGTATATGTGCTTCAAGTACTTCAAGTGATATATAAAAGTCTAATTATCTCAGTTGTATAGTTCATGCATGTTAATCTCCCCCAACAGGATTTAAAACAGTAAAATGGGGCCGTGAAACTCACCTTAGGTTGCACAGCAAAGTTTCCAGACAAATAGTTAAGTCAAGTAGCAAATACGAGTCTTGTGCAAGCAATCAATCACCTAACGAGCATAAATGTATAAGTGTGTGTTTTATAAACTATTATATCTAACGAAGACGACAAAACGAGTGATCGTGAAGTTCGGAATAAGTCGAGGATGGCACTCGTGCCAAATCCGAGCGTTTATCGAAATACGCGAGAAAATACAATATACAACAATATTATATATTTTCTAAGTTCAAGGGTTTCAATAATAAATATATATATATTTAATATATATATTGTATATTTAACTAAATGTTCGAGTGACGTTAATAACGAATTTCGCGAGAACAATATATATATATATATATATATATATATATATATATATAATATAGGTTATCATAGAATATTCGGTTATTTCAATGGAAATCTAACGGCAAAAGTTAATATATCAATTTACTCAAGATATGTATTTATTTATATATTTTACCTTTTTATGAAGCTATAATTTTACATCAATATATATATATATAGATGCTAGAAATCTATTTTTCAATTAAAGATAATAAGTTAAACATATTTTGTAACTCAAAATATGATTTACGGGGTTTTTAAATGTCTAAAATATGTTTTTACGGGTTTAGGATACAATTAGGGACAACTTTGGGACGCAATCTAGTGATCAATTGCCAAAAAAATATAAAAACAGCAAACAGGGAGGTCACCGGGTTCGAACCCGTGACCTCCATGACACAACTCAACCAACAAACCACTCGGCCGAGAGGCCTGTTTGTGTTAGGAACTGGACCGAAATGCTTTTATTCATCAACGCATACGATTCTGAGTAACAGAATGAAAGAAAACAGGAAAAGGAAAAAGATTTGTGTGGGGCGAGTTTCGAACTCGCGCCCCTCGCGTACAAGTCCAGTGACAGAACCGTTGGGCCAGTTTGGCGTCTGATAATGAAACCGAATCTTAAACATATAACCCATACCCGCCAGAAGTCATCTTCTTCACCCATTAACTCCGGTGATCGGAACCCTAGTTCCGGTCGCCGGAAAATCTCGAAACTCAAATAAAACGCATAAAAAGGTGCGACTAACATTAAGGAATCGTTACCTTGGATCGAAGATGAGATATAATCAGTTTTTGACACCGAAATCGATCCCGAAACTTTGACGACAACTCCGCGTTTTGCTTCAATAATCAAAATTGAGGACACGTGCTTGCTCTATGTTGAAAGGCGATCACGATGGTGATCGAATGGAGGTCGACCGAACAGTGTTTGGCCGGAATTGCTTGAGTTCGCCGGAAACTTTAAAAAAAGAAAACTGTGAGAGTGAGGGACGAGAGAACGTGAGAGAGAAACAATGTGAATGATAGGTGCATATCATTGGCTTAATTGTGATGGCGAAGTGAAACTGATGGAAGAGTGATGATTCGGTCGAAACCGAATGTCTCCCCCTTGAATTCGATTTCAGTCGGTTACACGCACAGACCGATCTCAATTCAATTGCATTTAGGATTAAAGTTTTGGAAATTACAGAATGGTCCCTCTAAGTTTAATAAAAGAAAATCATGTTTGGGAAATGACAACATAACCCCTCGAAGTTTTATAAAACCTAACGGCTCTAACGGAGGTTAACGAAGGAACAAGTAAATAACGAATATACGAGGAGCGTCAAAATATATAAATCGTGTAACGTTTATAAAATGTATAAGCCTCGTCTTACCCATATAAAATCATAATAATAATTTCATAAATATAAACTCTAAGCTCACATAAAATCATAGATTTAACCCTAATAAAATCGTAAAATAATACGTCTGATTTTACGGCACAACGTCACATAAAATGATAGAATAAATCGTGTGAACTTATATATATAAATATCTCTCATGAAATCATAAATGATGAAACCATAGAATATCAATCGTTTGAACTAAGTGCATGCTCGTATAGTGATGATCACACAAAACCCTAATTGCTAAAGTCAACAAGTCAACACATAATTGTTCACATAACATTTAATACAGTTTACGTTTAGTTAATGTCAGAAAATGACCTGAAAGGACGGATTGTTACACTAATAATAATAAATACGTAAATACACAATTAAGCAATTTGTCACATAATTCAACAAGTAAACAAATAATCTTGCTTTTGATAATAATCATGCATTTAAATCACGTTGCACATAATTCCACATAGTGGCAATAATTAAATATAATTAAATAAACATATAACACATATGGACGGGTTCGGTGATCAACCAAAGGTCGTGGACGTATTCGGCCTAGTTAAGCATTAGTTACCTAGTTAACACTCATAACGTAACTAGCAGAGATTGTCTAACGGAAGTTAACCTTGGAATTCTCGGATGTCACATCATCCCCTTGTAAATGGAATTTTCGTCCCGAAAATTATTCTTGCGTTGTAGCGTTCGCAGCCTCAGCTGTCGTTGTTGCTGTAGTTGCTGGGGAAAGAAAGCAAAAGTTTTAGGGTCGCCAGAGAATCAAACACT
>JBCNJP010013943.1:0-11627 GCA_039602395.1 Deinandra increscens subsp. villosa
GAAATGGGGTTTACGATTGACACGATGAGGAAGACGACTCTTCGTCGTTTACGATCGGTGTTTCCGATCGACGTTTACGATCGGAGATACCGATCCTGTTTACGATTGGGCTTCAAGATTTTTGGTGGTTTACGATCGGTCGTTCTGTTTACCGATTGGGTTCATTTAAGCGATCGTGAACTCATTTAAGTGGATCGTAATCTCTATAATTGAATCATAAACTCATTAAGATGAGAATTTTTTTTAAAACACTTAACTATTTTTTGAAAATCTCATTAAAATTGATCGTTTCTGAGATAAAATTTAATCGGTGTTTGTGAGCGTGTGTTTAATTCAATTATTTTCCTAAAATGTTCAAATTGAAATTTTGTGATGTTCAAAAGTAAAATGTGATCGTCAATTGAACAACGTCAAGGGTTAATAATCATAATTGCTTCTTAATGAACAAATCTGATGCATATGTCTTGTCTTTCTCAGATGGCTGAAGAGATGCTGATTGGAGATATAAAATATGAACCAGATCACTGTATGCCGGCTTATCTGGAAGATCCGCCAGAAAAACACATGGAGTTATTTTACTCACTGGTGGCCGGAATGAACACGTGCAAGATTAACCATGCCTTGAGGACAAATGTACTCATCGACGAGATGCTGGTCAGAGAATTTTGGGGAACTGCCAGGGCAAATTCTGACAAAACAAGGATTACTGCAACGGTCAATAACAGACAAATTGTTATTGAGGAAGAAGATATAAGGCAAGGGCTGAACATTACTGATGATGCTTCGCATCCTATCAAGTATTCGAAGGAGGTAGTTCTGGCAGGGGCACAATCAATGGGGTATGAAGGAAAATTTCCGCCCATCTTCAAGAAGCTTCTGCCGCACTACTGGAGGTGTCTGGCGCACTATATGCAGAAATCTTTTCTTGGGAAAAGGACAAGCTTCGATCAATTAAATCAACTTCATGGAACTGCCTTCGTTGCTTTGGCCCTAGATTGGAACTTCAACTTTTCAAAGATGATGCTAATTGACTGGATAGGCAATGCAGAACTAAGTGCCAGAGAACAATTTTTGATGACACCTAGGTTTGTACAAATGGTGGTAATGAAGAAGTATCCGATGATAGAAGAGAGAATTGAGAAGCTTGATGTAAAAGTGATGGATATTGGAGTCTTTGGTCTGCAAACCCAAGACAGACCAGGCAAGCAGACATTTGAAGGAAGATTGGAGTGGGTTAAGAGAGGTGCGTTCCCAGAAGTGGCACGGGAACAAGTAATGGATGACTCTGAGCCGGAGGCAGAGGTTCCCAATGTTAACGCATCCGTTGCTGAGGACCAGGATGCCACATTACCTCTAGCTGTCAATGTACAAGAAGATGATGTCATTCCATCAGATGAAGAAAATATAATGGATGACATCCTTACTGGCCAGGACATAACTGAAGATGATATTTATGGGGACTTGGAGCCACTAACCCATAAAAGGTCAAGAGAAGATATGGTTGGGTCGTCTGGCAGTGATGATACACCTCCTGAGCTGAATATAAACGTTGATGAAGTTTTCGTAGAAGAACCCGTCCCTGCTCGTGAACCATCTCCACGAAAGAAATCAGATCCAAGGAGCATACGGTTCAAATTCACCAAGACTAGCTCGAGCCTAATGATTGTAGAACCAACTGGACCCAGTTCTGAGGGTCCCAGTGGTCAAGAAGAAACCGTTGATGAAGCCCTTCAAGAGCAACCGTCTTTCACACAGACTGAAGATGTGGTTGATCAACCTGCCCCTGTGCAGCAAGCTAGTCCGATTCTGAACGTGCAAAGCCCTGTACGTGAAGATAGGCAATTTCTGGAGGTTGAGAGCACCTTCGTTGTTCCAAGTCCGGTAAGAGTGAGCATCTCTACCGCGACCAGCCAACCACTCGCGGCTCCAGGTTTCCGCCCATTGATGGCTGCTGAGCTTCCAATAGATTTGAGGATTAGTGCTGATCCTCAGATCAACTTCCTGATCTCTCAGAATAGGATCAGACAGAATGAGATCAAGGCTCTCATGGAAGAAAACCAACGTTTGAGAGAGAAGGAGGAGGCAAGCAACAAATATATGAGAGAGTATGAGGTGGCAGACAAGGAAAGAATGGAATATCTTTACAAGATGATAAAGGACCTGAGAAGGAAGGTTAATGCACTGACAGATGGTGCAGGGCCTAACAACACAGGTGCCCCTGGTCAGAGTTCATCTCAGGGAAATCAAGCTGCTGATGCAATGGAGACTGACGAAGGTGATGAGAATATAGTGATGCCGGATTACGCCCACTGTGGCAGGATCATCTCAAAGGCTCCAAGATTCCACGAAAACTGGTTCAAGGAGTTTTTCCAAGGACCAGCTCCCACACAGTACACCATTGATGTTGGTGAAAGCTCGATTGATAGACGTGGGAGTCGTGAGACTATCTTATGCTGGCATTACGATATGGAGAAGAAAATCTTTGCCGTGATCCGTGACGGTTATAGTCCAGTGGAGTACTACTCTTCACGTGCTCAATTCCACTCCTGGACTGAGCCTGAGATCAGGAGCCTTCTGAGAGCTCCATTTATTAACAGGTGGAATGGACCAGAAGGTAATCAGATCAGAGATAATCTGCTAGGCCACATGGAGAATGATTTCAGAGATTTCGAGCTGAAGGAGGTCAGGTGGAGAGAGACCGGGACTGACCCTGTGACAGGGCAGTCTATTGGAGAAGCACGGAGGCCACCAACTAAGCGCACAAGGGTGATTAATATGTTGGACGAGATCGAGGATGAAACACTGGTAAGAAACTTTGATTGCTGGTATTACGATCCAACAACACATGAAGTGGTGGTTCTCTGCAAGCCGATGCGTCAATTCAGATTTTATGACCCGGTGGATTTGCTTAGATTTGGTGAGAGAGATATCAAGCTTCTGGCCACCCAACCCATACTTGGAGACGAGAATGATATGGCAAATGCTATAAGGGTTGGGATATTTGATGGAGCAGCGAAGAAGATTGTAGAGAACGGATGGTGGTCGAACAACGTTCAAACATCATTCAGGTTTGACTTGCTGCTGCCGTGAAGTGGTCTAATGGTTCATGCCTAGGGGAAGATTGTAGGGCTATATTATGTAAGGCATGAACATTAGTTGGGCTTTTGTATTTGGGCTTAATCTAGCTTAGTTAATAGGCCATGTGGGCCATTTAAATGATTATGATTGGGCTAGGTTAGTGTTTATGATTGGCCCATGTTTATGTATGAGGTGGTATAAATACCACCTCATTGTAATCGATTATGGTAAGCTTTTCTAATACATTTTGAGTTTACGATTTCTTGGTTATTCTCTCCATTTACGATCAGCTTCAAACGAGTAGGGTTTCTCATTCAAGATTAGATCTTTCTCTTAGATCTAGTCTATTTCTTCTACTTGTTTCTTGAATCAATCGCATTTGAGGTTTCCGCACTCATTTGTGATCAAATATCGTGTTCTTGGTTTGATTTCGGACCTACACACACATTTCTCTCTTTCTTCTCTCTCTTTCTCTCGGCTTACTAAGAACCGCCACCACCACCACCATTTCACCATCAACTACTTTGCTTCCTAGTTTCTACATACCTTCCTTGTTCAAGGTAAATCATCTCTAGCACCAAGAACTCCATTATTCTTTCATTTCTTTCTTGATTTTCTTCAAGAACAAATCTTTCTAACTTTTTGTTTTTCTTGTCAAAATCCATGACAAAACCTTGAACCTTCATCACCATTTCTTTCACATTTCAAGATCAAGGTTGGGTTTGGAGCTAAACTTGGAAGCTAGTTCAACAACCCATTAACGTCATTACCGATCCGGAAAGCTTTAAGTGAGGAGAACTTACTTTCTTTGATTATTTCTCACTAAATCTTTTATTCCTATATGTCACATGTCATGTTCATGATTTAGTCTTGATTTGGTTGTTGTATGACTTGCTAGCAAACATGAATGTTAGTATAGTTATGTGTTTGTGATGGAAACTAGATATGTTAAAAAGATTACTTGACAAAATATATAAATGACTTGCATTTTGTTAAAAAGGAATCACTTTAAATGACCAAGGTTGGAAAATATTGGTTCTTGTATGTTAAATATAATTTGGAACACTTATCTTGGTGAAAAATGGACATACAAAGTGTTAGAAATCGGAATTTCATGAAAAATATAAGTTTTATGAAAACTGGGCAGAGATGACACACATTCTGCGTGTCATAAATCTGCTGTCATCTGTGAACCATATGAACAAAAACACTGAACAGGGATGACACTCATTCCTGCGTGTCATAAAACTGCTGTCATGCAGAAAAATATATATTTTTCTAAATCTCCAAAACACTTGTATTTGACTCCAAACCAAAACCAAAGTTTACAAAAGGGTGATTTTGAGTCATAAGGGTGATTACCAAGGATTTAAACATGAAACTTCAAGAAAATAAAACATGGAATTTTTATGACAAAAAATACCACTTATTTTTATGAAAAATTAAGTTTAAGACTTTTGACAAGTTGTGACCACTTAGGACTTGTAATGTATTTCTAGGGATGCCAAAGGTGTTTTACTAAACATACTAAATAATTCGAGAAGTCAAACACTTGGAAACAAAATGGATAAATATCTTAACTACGACGTTTCGATAAAAATTGCAATATATTTTCAATTAAGAATTGGGTCTAGTTCAAAACATGAAACATGTTAGTTTTGACATATAAAAATACTTTATAAAGTTCGAATGAAGAAAAACATGTTTTATAAACAAACCGGACAAAAACTATAACTTTCGGTTACTCGAAAACGTCGGATTTTACAAGTTAAACTTCCATTAATTAATTTGGCAACTCAAAACCCTAAAACACATTAGAACAAGTCCACTAACAAATCCTAAGTGTTAGAAAACTTAAAATGTCATAACATCGTCATAACAGTCAAACTGGCGAAACCGGTCAACCACCGGACGAACCTACGCTTAATTTTACCAAAATATAACTTCGTATATTTGTGGAAACATTTATTCATATTAAAGGAAGATTATATTTATTAATCGAAAAGTCCAAACTCTTACAAATATTTAGTGAATTAAATATTTACGATTTTTCCTAACGTTTAATGAAAAATAATCCATATTATTCAATATTTATTTTTCAAACGTAATCATTATTTATTTATTCAGATAAATAATAAACTCCATCAACTTCAACACTATTTATTTGACAATAAATAAGTCCTAGGATTTCCATCACCTTCATCGGGTAATAACCAGTCGAGACTTAACCTTGAACATAGAGTGACGTATTCACTAACTCTAGATAGCCAAACCCTAATACGTCATAACACTGCTTTGTAGACGTTTGCTAGGCTAAGTTCAATCAAACATACCTGACAACCACCTTCAAACAGGTGAGTCTTCACGGCCCCTTTTTCATTTCTGTTTTCTAACTTGGGGGAGAATTCAATGAATGCCTTTCAACTTCAAACTGTCTGATATTATGATAACTGTACGACGTAATGATTACATGTTCTTTTCATTTCCCCATTTTGTGTATTCATGTTGATTCATGTTATATGCCTAAGTCCCACTATTAATTGGATTCAATTAGTTCATTCGAAACGATAGCTTGTGAATAGATCTATTTGGGTTGACAACCCTACTCTGACTTGGTCGCTCCAGTCATGACTCCATGGTTATAGTCAAGGGGTACATTTGTTATTCTTGTCATTCGGTGTTCTTGGGGAAGAACATCAGGAGTGGGTAAACAGTTAGTTTTGAATTCAAGGTTCATGTTTGATCTTTACAACAACAGTGTTAACAAACTAATATCAAGACAAGCCAAACATTTTTCCAAACATGTTTTCAAACAGTTCAGTGTCATTAAACCTGTGAAACTCACCAACAATTCTGTTGACTCTTTTTATTCTTGAATTCTCAGGTGATTAAAGACTGCAACTCCATGTTTTTCTGTTGTGATCCTGCTTGACATATCATGGTCTGCCTGCTGTGTGTTCATGCATCTCATTTTGGAGATTTAGACGCATTACGCCTTAGGGTAGTTATGTTTATAAATCTCATAACTTGTCTTTTGGAAAACTTAACGTGTAACCACTACCCTATTTCCGCTGCCACGTTTTAGATGTTTAATTTAAATGTTTGAAACTTACATTTTCAGAAGACAAATGGTTTTATTAAATGTTCATTAGACGTCATCATTCATAACCATGACCATGATGCCAAATCAGTCACATGCCCACATTTAGTCATTTTCTCGGGGTGTGACAGATAAGCTAGCTGCTAGCTGATAAATTATAAGTTAGCTGATAAGCTAGCTGATAAAAAATAACGTTTGGTAAAAACTAGCTGATAAACTAGCTTAAAAAAAATAAAATGACATAAAAGTACATGTCATAAATGTAAATAAAGATATTTATATATAAGTTAGGGAAGGGTAAGATTGAAAATATTATAAAAGCTAGTTGAAAAGCTACTCCAACTAGCTTTTCAAAAGCTAGCTTATAAGCTAGCTTTTTGACATTACCAAACGGGGCTTTTAAAAAAAGCTAGCTTATTAAAAAAGCCATGTTTGGTAACGTCAAAAAGCTAGCTTATAAGCTAGCTGATAAGCTAGCTTATAAGCTAGCTTATGGCGCGCCAAACACAGCCTTAATCCTAATAAAGCAATAAAATTGTTTCCACGTGTCATCTTTTTAAGGTGTCCACATCAGCATTGACACATGTCAAAACTAGATTCAATTATCAATTTAGTAAATTGCCAATTAAACTAATTACCAATTTTATCTAGACTAAAATTTTATTTTAAAAAAAATTGACAAACATAATGTAGATTTGATAAATTACTCGATAATTTGAGTCTATTTAAGGAAACAAATCAATAATTTATCATCTTTAATGTATTAAATTATCAATTAATATTTTATAATCAATTATTTCATTTAAAATTTTCAAATTTCTTAATCGTTTTTTTAATATTTAACTAATATTATGAATCTAAATTCAACCTGTATAGTACACGGGTTACTAACCTAGTGAACTAATATAAAGAAAAGTAAAGTAAAAAGTGAAAAAAGTAAAAAGTAAACATCTTTTTAAAAGAGCCTGCAATAAGATCAGAACACAAAATTTGTATCTTGGTTAAGATCAATGATAATATAAAGAAAAGTTAAGTGCATAGCCATGATTCATAAAGAAAATGAAGAAAAATAAAATCGAAGGCATCATAACAAAGAAATCGGATTTTCTTTTTGGTTTGGGGCTGCCCGAAAGCCTTCCCTGCCAACTTTTCTCCAGCGGGATCACCAAGCAAAGTAGTCTCAAAGTTTCTTATCCGCCATAGAAATCACCAAATGACTACATAGAACAATATGATTGAAATCAAAAGCATAACAACTTTTACTTGCCACTGACAATTACCTTTATTTGCTGATCATTTATGGCATTATTGTCATCATAGATGTTTTTGCGTGAAGATTCTTTACTTCCACAGAATTCACCTGAGGTAGGCTGGAAAGTTGGTCCAGTTTTTTTTTTTTGGAACGGCTCGCTTCATTAAGACGAGCACACTAGCAAGACGCTAGCGGCGGAAAACAAAGACATTACAAACGAAAAGAAGACAAATCCGGCCAACAAACGGATCGATCATTACAACGATTAACATACCAAACAAAACTCCAGTTTTTAAACATGGGAAGCGACAACCTGTGACCTGCCACACCGAATCGGAGAAGCGACAACCTGTGAAAACATGGGAAGCTGACTCTGGAACCTCATCACAAAGCATGCAAAAATCATTACCGATCGGGATGTTCCTTCGAGTGAGGTCGTCTTTGGTAGGCAACCTGTCAAGGATCGCCCTCCAAACAACCAAGTTAACTTTTAGAGGAACAGATTCAGCCCACTCGAACGGGAAGGAACACTCGTTCGACATCGAACTCGACAACAACTTGCGAAGACCCTTGACTGTGAACAACCTATGTTCGTCACTCCCCCATCTCCATAGGCCATTGACCTCCACCATTTGATCTTGCACACAAACCCCAGCACAATGAAGCTCCGACAGGGACTTGATAATCCCCCTCCAAACACCCGTGGCAGCCGACTGACAAGGAAGAAAATACCTCGAGCTCGCCCTTCCATGAATATTCCAAATGATACGTCTCCATAATCGACCCGGTTCAGTGTAAAATCTCCAAGCCCACTTAGCCAATAAGCATCTATTAATATTTTGCAAAGAGGACAGGCCCAAACCACCCATCTCTTTGGGTTTACATATGTTCTCCTTGGATACCCAGTGAATTTTATTGCAATCCATTCCACCACCCCACAAAAAATTGCTACATATCTTCTCCAGTTCATTGAGGACGTTTTTTGGTGCCCGATATAACGAGAAAAAATAAGTCGAGAGGCTATCGAGAACCGACTTAATTAAGGTGAGTCTTCCCCCCATAGAGAGGCATTGACTTTTCCAACTCGAGAGCTTCTTCCGAATCACATCAATCACTTTCCTCCAATTACTTTTATTGTTCATATTGGCCCCCACAAGCATACCCAAGTAATCAAAGGGAAAGGAACAAACTTTACAACCCAACGAATCGGCCCGAGCCTTAATATCTTGAGCACTAACATTAATCCTCGCAAGACCACATTTAGATAAATTGACCCGTAAGCCCGACACCAAGAAAAACCCCAGACTTTGGGATTTTCTGATGCTTTGTCAATTGAAGTATAATGCTTTGTAGACTGAAAGTTAATTGAAAACCATAGTATCTTATAGATCATAAGTTAACAGTTATGTTATATGTTATATATTCTTGCGTTGGTCTCATCTTTCAGCAAAAGTGGCTTGAAAAACTAAAAAATATATATTCTTGCGTTGGTCTCATCTTTCAGCAAAAGTGGCTTCGAAAACTAAAAAAAATGGGCTCTATAAGAGGAAAAAAATTGGACCTTATAATATAAAGTAAACAACACATATATAAAAAGTTAATAATGTGACGAAATTGTATAATAACAATAAATAAAAATAACATATTGTAGCAAAATCTTTGAATTTAAATAGCTAACCAAATCGTGAGGCTTTCGTAGCATTTTTTGTAGCAAAATCATTTCCCCCAACTTCAAGCAAAGCTTCTCTTATATCGCAAATTGAAATCTAATAGGCCTAACACTTTTAACACGACTTTCCCAATGCAGATAAGGATCTACAAGTCAATCCTTTAACATTATCTTTCAGGATTTGCCACCTCTTAGTAGATAAGGATGAAGAGTCAATCCTTTAACATTTTCAACGTGACTTTACACATATAAGGATGAACAAATGAACAAAGCGACAATTTTGATTACAAGTGCAGAATTTCAAACTCTACACCTTTCACAGGAAAACTAGCACCCTACCATCTCAGCTAGATACCATTTTGATGTATAGCTTACAAAAATAACTAAACACACACACACACACACATATATATATATATATATATATATATATGGAATTATATATGGGGGATTATATATGTGTGTATATATATATATATAATATATATATATCACATTTTTTAAAAAATCTGGGCCCTACGGTCGCCCTCCCCGCCTAGGCCTCGGGCCACCCCTGTCTTTCGGTAGTTGAAAACGTTTACGCATCACTCTAATTTAGCAACCGATATTAATAATACTAGAGAAGTGTTTGTGTGATGCGATAAGAAATTTAACACACTAACAGAGTCACGTGTAAATCGCTTGAACAATTAATTAACAAGGTATAATACAGATTTAAAGGTTTAATAAAAGTCTGTGATATAAAGTAAATGTAGGTTTTCAGATATAAAGGTATAATATCCGGATCTCGATCTCGTGATGATCGAGCTACAACCAAGCTCGATTGTTGTCTTTCATGCAGGATATGATGAAGAAACACAATGAAAGCTGACCAGAAAGTGATGAGAGGATGATGATCTTCAAACTCTTCGTCAATTGAATGATTCACGTACATAAAATGTCTACACACACCTATGCACACACACCCAATTTCTCCCTAGTTCACTTTCTCTCTCTAGACTCTCTCTAACATGTGCTCTCGAATCTCTGAATGAATGGCTAACCCCATGCAAGATGTTGACTCATAAAATATATACTCTTATGGTCTACGAAATGCCTACACACAATTCGCAAATCATTAAGGTCAACATTTCGCAGAAAACTAATCCTTTAAAATAGCAACCTTATGCGACAATCAAAAAATATGACCCAACAATCTCCCCCTAGATTGTTACATAAGGTTGTTCAGTATGCTCCAGCTGGTTTGTCAATTTCAAAGAACTATAGTAACCATTTGAGGAAATCCTCTTAATCATTGTGTCGGGTCGGGCATCTGGTACCCGGTCAACTTTTTCAGGAGCGTTGGTTTGTAGGTCCGTATTGGACAACTGGCCAACCAGCCTGCTGGTTGGTCGGTCAGTGTTCATTAATGGTATTGTTTAGTGGATTCCATTTGGTCAAGTGTATGAATCGGTATTCCGTTTTGGATGTCGTATGGCCTTTCTAGATTAGCCCTGACGTCATCCCGATCGAACATACGTCATTTTTATCGTTGTATCGCGTATGCATATCAGTTTGAGTTTTTACGTAGGTTTTTTTAGAAATGGTTTGTCCCCAACATAAAACAAGAATGTTATGATCAACCCTATACATGCATTAAAACAAAGCAAATTGACTCGGCACAACGCCTAGAAGATACCTACTCGTTGATAATTAATTATAAAGTAGTATGTTCGTTTCATGATGCGACTCGTTTACTTATTTCGCTAACCATATACTTTTAACAAACGAATTTATATATTTGAAAGATAAATAAGGCATGTAAAAAAAGTTATGCAATTTTGTAACTAAACCATTTTTGCAAGCTTTTGATAAACCATAGGATCCTATTACTAAAAAACTTATGGGACAATATCATAACTTTTTCAAAACAAGATCATTCACCGATGCAATCACAAGACCGAAAACATCGGTCTACTCGATAAAATACGCACCGAAAAGAGAACTTATAACAATGGCCTTACCTACAGTCACCTATAAAGTCTGTGAACACAACATCATCGTTGCTGAAACCTAGGATTCCTTTCATGCTTCCTTCCGATTCAGCCCTAAACAACACAGCAACCTGAGAACACGTCAATAGCATTCGAATCATCAAATCTTCATCATTATTCACGATTCACATAATCATAAATTTAGTATCCAACAAATGCCTGAGTTCCATTTAATTCTGGTTTAATTATCTTGGAAGTTAAAGATAAAGATAGTTCTTGTATATACTTGATAGCAGCCTTGATATCATCATATGAAGCGGGCTTCTCGAGCCTAACAGTAAGATCAACCACCGAAACATCAACAGTAGGTACACGAAAGCCCATCCTTGTAAGTTTCCCATTAAGCGCAGGCAAAACTTTCCCAACAGCCTTCAATAACACAATCAGTCGGGTACCCTCCTGTTGGGTATGCTGGCCCAGTTCACATCTACAGTGTTGGGCCCGGCCCATTACGGGATGACCTAATATTTTCTCTATATATACCATGTAATTACC
>JBCNJP010013944.1:0-11626 GCA_039602395.1 Deinandra increscens subsp. villosa
AATTAAGGCCAGAATTCAGGGTATAACAATAGCAACACTATACGCGTTTTAAAGATAAAAAATACTCATTTTTATGGTGTATTTAAAAAAAAAAATTCGTATGTGAAAGTTATGAATGTTTAAAAAAATGAGGGAAGTAGATAAAAAGTCAACAAAAGTGGCTAAGACTAAAATACTCCTCATTTCTTTTTTTTATATCAAAATCCAATGGCTGAAATTCCTTCTTATCCTTCTTACCCAAAATAAACTTCTCATTTGAACCTATCCCCTCAAAATATTGGCTTATTCATCAACATTTCAAAGTTTACACCAAAGCGTGTTAATTTAGTTCATATTACTTTGGGACTTTTTAATGTTATTCCATTTTGAATAGGGAATTGACACTTAATGCTAAAAGCAAAATCATGTTCTTGAGAAAGTGATCTAGCCAAGAATCACTAGAATGATAGATCGTATGAGTTTATAGATTTAGGTTTTATTTTTAGGTAAAATTGTCTCAAATTAACTAATGTGGTTCCTAATTTGCTAATTGTTAATGGATTTGTGAAATTATAAATTAAGTATATTGACTGATTTTTCAAAAGACCTGTAAATTTTATGTTCGATTCTATGAAATAGGAGCGGCTAACCCGACCCGACCAAAATTTTTGGCATTTTGTTGTTAGAATTCCGACCAAAAAAAAGTTAACCCACATAAAAAAATCCTGGATCCGCCCCCGGTGAGACTCTCTAATCATTATTCAATTTTAAGGGAACAGGTGGATTCCATTAGTAAATTCTAAATCCTGAGTAACAGATTCTAAAATTTAGACATGGAAGTTTGTATATCAGTTAGTTGTACAGCTTTTAATATATGCATACCTATGCATACTATCAGTTAGTAGATTAGAAAAATATGATATAATGAAAAAAATTAACAATTTTTTTTTAAATGAACTGGAATTGTTGATATGACATTTTTCAGGTAGCCAAAAGGATGTCTTGTTGAAGAGGCCAAATAGATGTTATGGTGTAATTATTGAGCTAACTTTTGAAGAGAAACAAATGAGGAAGCTGTAAATTGGACATTATCGTTGGTTAGTAAATTAAGATACTATATTTTGTTTACTCATATTTATCAGGTGTCACATTCATATATTAATAACTAGATGTACATACATTTATCTATGTGTATGTGTGTAATGTAATTATATAAATTGTAAAAATCACACAGGGAAGATTAAAATTAAACAGTCCCTAACAGTCCCTTTACATGCTCTTCTTAGTACATAAAGAGTGTTTATAGTTTATTATTACAACCCATTATTAGATAGTAAAAAATGGATACCTGAAGTCCTGAACTGGAACAACAAAACAACAATCACTTGGGGCGCCAGTGGCTTCTTTTAATTATATTTTGAGGAAAAATCAGAGAATTTTGCATCAATTGTAGTATTTGTTTAATTTGTTTTATTTGTTTTATTTGTTTGATCCTTAATTCCCTTTGACCATTGTGTTTCAGTTTTATAATGTGGCTTTTAAATGTTACATAAGAGTAAGTAGGTGGCTATTGAACATCAAAGGTCGCTAACTAGTGTTTTATAGGTTTTGGGGTTGTTATTTACTGGTTTTTATTTGTTGAACAGTTGATAATTACAGGACATGAGCATGTCAAAGTAGAAGACAGATGTGTGTTCTTTCTTTTTTTATTTTATTTAGACCTGGCTTATTGATTTCCATTTGAATCTAGATTGTTAGGTGTTTTTTCAAAGTCTTCAAGCAATTATGTATCTTCGAGATGTTGTTATACGTAATAGAGTAATTTGTTGTTATTAAAAGAGAGGATTGCTTTGAATTTTTATAAACTTTTGTGAAATCTGCTCAGTAGCAGCATAATTCCATAGTTTCTTTTGTTTCATTTACAATTGGCAACAAATTGATGAAATCTTTTGACCCAGTGATTCCAACTGATGATAAGCGGATTGCTTTTAGATTTCAAAGAAGGCAATTTCCAGTATCGGTTTGTTTTGCAATTACCATAAACAAAAGCCAAGGTTAATCGTTGTCTAGAGTTGGACTGTTTCTAAAGAACCCGGTATTCTCTTATGGCCAGTTGTACTTCGCTCTATCAAGAGTCAAGAGCAAAAAGAGTTTCAGAATCTTAATTTTAGATAAAGATGGTCGTCAGACGAATATAACAAAAAACATTGTAATCAAGACTCTTTTTTCAAACTCTTTTAGGGTGGTGATTATCCCTATAATAAATATTTTTAATTTATTGTCATGAAATACAAAAAAAAGGGGGATTCTTTGGGAGGAAAAATTATTATAAGATGGAACATGAGAATACCATATGTCCCAAAACTTGTCTTTTAGTTTTATATAATAGTATGATATATATATATATATATATATATATATATATATATATATATATATATATAGGAGAAGGATAAAATGAAAACCTCTCCGAGTTGGAAAAACTGTGAAAACTAAGCTAAAAAAATTCATTTTTTGTTCCGATTTTTTTTATGGTGACTCTCTAACTTAAAAAAACACCCTTTATGAAAGAAAAAAAACGCCGAATAAATTTTTAAAAAAAAATATTTAAGAACCGATTTTTTTTGCAAAAAGAAGTTAACCGGCCAAAAAAGACGTTCAAAATTTGTTATTTTTTTTAGATGTATTTTTTATAGATTCCACATTCATTTTTGATGGTTTTGATGAAAAAAAAAATAAAAAAGCGCCTAGAGATTTTTTTTAAAAAATTATTTACATATTTTGTTACATATGTAACAAGGCATTTTACATATGTAACATATAAATGTTACATATGTAACATGACGTAACTTCAGATTTCGGAAATTTTTTTAAAAAAAAACTACTAGGCGTTTTTTTGATTTTTTTTCACCATAGGGCTTGTATTAACGCATATAATCACTACAAAAATTTTGAAGAAAAAAAATCGTTTTGTGTTAGTTTCCACGGTTTTTCCAACTCAAAGTGGTTTTCATTATATCCATCCCTTATATATATATATATATATATATATATATATGGCAGATGATCATTTGAAACTAATTGGTTGTGAGAACTTTTGAGAACCAATTAAGCCACTAGTTTATACATGTGGAACACCACCCCATGAATTATAGTGGTCCCACCTGATATTAGTGGTTGAGATTTGATTCTCAAAGTTCTAAAATAAAAAGTTCTCATTTGAACCTAACCCTATATATATATATATATATATATATATATATATATATATATATATAGTGAAAAGTTCATTGTAGACACCCTCATAAGTGTAGACATGTAGACACCTTTTTTCACCATTAGATCTCTTGATCTAATGGTTGTGATTAATTTGTTTTTTTCTTTTTTTCTTTTTTCTCATTATTCAGAAAATTTCACATGTGAAAATGAGCCATTTCACATGCGAAAGTGTCTACAATGAACCTTCACCACATAATATAATATATATATATATATATATATATATATATATATATATATATATATATAGGGAGATGAATCATTTGAAAACCAATTTGATTGTGAGAACTAAAAAGAACTAATTTAAGCCACAAGTCATTATACATGTATTCCACCATCCCATGAATTTATAGTGGTCCCCACCTTGAAATTTGTGGTTGAGATTTAGTTCTCAAAAGTTCTCAAAACAAAAAGTTCTCATTTGAACCTAACCCATATATATATATATATATATATATATATATATATATATATATATATAGGGTGAGGTTTATTGTAGACACTTTCGCATGTGAAATAGCTCTTTTTCACATGTGAAAGTTTCTAATTAATGAGAAAAAAGAAAAAAAGAAAAAAGAAAATTAATCACAACCATGAGATCAAGAGATCTAATGGTGAAAAGTGGTGTCTACCTGTCTACACTTATGGGGGTGTCTACAATGAACTTTTCACTATATATATATATATATATATATAGAGTGAGGTTATAATGAGAAGTTAGGTGAAAATAAGAAGGATAAGAAGCATTCTCATCCGTTAGATCTGATGATCAATGGCCCAGATTTAATCTCTTAATTAAAACTAAAAAATAAATGGTCAGGTACACGGAGGGGCAATTTGGTCAAATTGCCCCTTTTTCTCTTTCCCCCAATTATTAAAACCTTCATAACTTTTTCATACGATATTATTTTTTTATAAAAATTACACCATAAAAACAAGCGTTTTTTTATCTTTAAAACCCATACCATATTGCTATATAAAAAATAAAATAAAAAAATTATGTCAATGACGTGAACATATGACACAATCGACCTGAACATATAACACAATGACACAATGACCTGAACATATGACACAATGACACAATGATCTGAACATTAACAATGTTCAGGTCATTGTGTCATTGTGTCATATGTTCAAGTCGTTGTGTTATTGTGTCATATGTTCAGGTCGTTGTGTTATATGTTCAGCTCATTCACAATTTTTTTTTATATATATAGCAATATTGTATGGGTTTTAAAGATAAAAAAACGCTTGTTTTTATGGTGAAATTTTTATAAAAAAATAATATCGTATGTAAAAGTTATAAACGTTTTAATAATTGGGGGGAAAGTGAAAAATATGCATGTTTCCATATTTGCCCTCCTTCTTATCCTTCTTATTTTGCATAAACTTCTTACGTGAACTTCTCTCTCTCTCTCTCTCTATATATATATATATATATATATATATATATATAGGGAAGGGTTCATTGTAGACCCCTTAAAAAACGTAGACCCATAGACCCCATTTTAAACCGTTAGATCATTAATGCTGAGTTTGTAGACGAGGGGTACGATCGTCCAAAAATTAAATGAAAAAATCGATCCATTTCAGAAAACCCTTTCAATCGATCCATTCATAAACCTAAACTTTCGTCGCCTACCTTCATCGACGATCTGAAATACGAAACCCCAAACTTGCAACTCCTATAAAGTACTGCTGTAACAGATCCATATGAGTCTGATCCCGAATCACCTTCCAACGGTGATTTCGATTCACCGATTACAATGGGTGGAGAAGCAAGTCCGATTCACCTCTCAAAAATACGATTGTAGCTGATTCAGATTCACCTTCGACGAGTAAACTGTCGTCATTGTGTTCGACGGCGAGAAAAAAGTATATGAAGAAATTTAGGGCAATAACGCAGCCGATGATAATTCATTGATGAGAAAAAGGTACTTAAATATGTCCTCTGAGTTTTAAATTTTTATCATTATCCAGCATCTGATTTTTATTTGATTCATAAAATATTGATTCCTTATTCACATCGCTAGCTGCTAATTTAACTTCTCTGATTTAGATAGTAACTTGATATGTTCTTCATCCATAAGTAAAACTCACTATAGCTTAAGAGTCTATTGCTTCATAATTAGTCTATTGGGGCTATTAAAATAACTCAACGTTTTTATTCCCCTGAAACTCACTAATATTCATTCGTAACTAGATATGTTCTTCATCCATAATTAACACTCACTATAGTTTAAGAGTCTATTGTGCATATTTAGTCCATTGGTGCATATTAAAACAACTCAGTGAGTTTTTGGTTCACAATAGTTGTAGATAAGACCTAGAAAATGGATCTAGTCTCAAAGAGTTAGAAAGTTTTCTCTATTCTAGGTTTATAATAACACTCATTTAAAAATTGAAAAAGCACCGATTCTAGATTAATTACATTATGAGTTTTATTAAAACTCAATGATTCATGATTAAAGCTCGCTTAATTAAAACTCACTGATCATTACCTTTCGTACAGATAATGTCTAGTGATTAGAATTTGATTGTATGTGTTTTAAGAGTCAATCATTTATATATATTCATGGTTTTAAAAAATGAAGCAGTCTCATTTAAAACTCACTAAGTTTTAAACTCACTTGAGTATTATACGTTTGATTAAAATGGTCAGGTTTGCACTGAGTTCCATTGGCATAATCGAATTAGTATCTTTAAACATATATGATTTATGATTTGTCATTTCTTCTTAATATTAATTAGTTCATATTATAAAATCTTTGTTTTCTAAACTCACTGCAAAATCACTCACTGTTTTTTAAAACTCAGTGATAAAACTCACTGAGTTATAAAACTTAGCTTCAGTTAAACTCAAACTTAGTGAGTTATAAAACTCACTGAAAACTCAGTCTTAGTTAAAACTCAGTTCAGTGACTTATGAAAATCACTGAGTTATAAAACTCACCTTCAGTTAAAACTCAGACTTGTAAAACTCAGTGACTTATAAAACTCACTGAGTTTAAAACTTAGCTTTAGTTAAATCTCACTAAGTTATAAAACTCACGTGATTGTTTAAAAGCTAATGGCATCATAGCAATGCTTCTTATCATTGGATATATATCATGTTAAGTTATGTTTTCAGAGAATGAGAATGGTTTGCTGCAACATTCATATCATGATGAAGTTCATTCCAGTAAAGGAAAGTGCTAAAGTCTATAGTTTTTCTCACTCCAAACAGTGAATTCATATGACCTGATTTCTCAACGTATTAAACGAATTTATGGACACTTTTTATGTATCATTTTTTCAGGTAGATGGGGACACAAGTCATCTTCTGTCCACCAGTGTACATGACTCTGTTGGGTCACATACAACAGCACTCGTATCACCCAGTAATGTTGGCACTGGGTACACATCCATTACGTAAGTCTTCGCTAATCGTCCTTATCCTATGCATAAACATAAACAAGTCATGTAAACATGATGGAGATGTTGGTATCTTTTAAGACAAAATATATGTTTGAATGCAATGTCTACAAATGTTGTTATTTTTTGATGTTGTAACAAAGTTTGATGAACTAATTTCAGGCAAGAAAAATGAAGAGAGGCGGAGGAAAGAAGGCCAGGCAATTTCGTGTTTTGATTCGTTTCGTGTGGGTTTCGTTTCATGTGGTGCCAAGGGGGCTGTATTGGGGGATAATGAATTGGGTTGGGCCAAGGGGTGATCGGGTGTGGGTTGCTGATCTTGGGGAATTGGTGAATAAGGGGTCTGGACGTGCTGATCTTTTTTGACTGATGAGGTTGGGGTGCTGTGGAGTATTTTCGATTGGTACTTTGTTGCTAATTGGTTGTGTGGCTGTAAACTTCGATGGCGGGTCTGAGTTGGTTAAAGGCCTTGTAATGCTCATGATGGAAAAAAAACTTGGGGAGATTGAGCTTTGTATTCCGCTGTTAAGGCGGGAAGATAATTAGTGGAAGGGTGGTGGCGTCTCGGCAGGGTATGTGCTGGGTTTGAGCATGCTGGTTGGTACAGATAAGTGGTAAAATTGCGTGGTGCAATTGGCCTGACGAAGCTGAGGAGGTTATATTAGTTCGGTTTGGGGGTGTTCTGGCGGTGTTTTGTTCTTGATGGGTGGAAGGCAGTCTTCTGTGGTGCTGCTGGGTCCGATGCGTGGTGAGGTTTAGGCTATACGCAATTTGCAAAATGGTCGAAAGATATGGCTGCTGGGGTTGTGCGATTTGAATAAAAAGGGGATCTGTGGTTGTTTTATTTGTCCTTGCTGTCCGGAGGATGTATGTGGACTGGGGGTGGTAGGGCCTAGGCTGTTTAGAGACTGGAAGCTTGGAATGTGGGTTAGGAAGTGCTTGATGTAATTTGTTTTTATTTCTTATGTTTCATGTTGTATTCTTTTCCTTATGAATGCTTTGTACTCCTATGCTAGCTTCTGGCTAGCCTGGTTGTGTTTTAATGAATGTCTTGCCATTTCAAAAAAAAAAAAGGAGTAATAGAAGATCATAAATGAAAAACATTCTCTCTCTCTCTCTCTCTCTCTCTCTCTCTCTCTCTCTTTTATGCAGGACATATTGGTTAATTTGGTCAAACTCACTGAGTTTTATTAGACGCTGATTTGTAAAACTCACTGAGTTTTATTGTCGAACCAGATCCGAATTTCAACCACAATTCGAATCAGGAACCCGACCTAGGGTGTTAGACGCTGATTTGTAAAACTCACTGAGTTTTATTAGTGAGTTTTATATAAGTCACCAAGTTATGTTGTGAGTTATAAAATTTAGTTAAAACTCACTGAGTTTTAAAACTCACTGATTATCATTATCATTATCTCCCTTCAGTTAAAACTCAGTGATTTATAAAACTCACTGAGTTTTGTTAGTGAGTTTTATATAAGTCACCAAGTTATAAAACTCAATGTTGAGTATAAAACACACCGTGAGATATTGATTTTAGTTGACTTTTAAAAGTAACTATTGAGTTTTAAACATCGAGTTTTAAAACTCACTACAGAATATAAAACTCAGTACAGAAATGTAAAACTCAGTACAAAAATATAAAACTCAGTACAAAATATAAAACTCAATACAAAAAATAAAACTCAGTACAAAATATAAAACTCAGTACAGAATATAAAACTCAGTACAGAAAAAACTCACTGCAACTTTTAAATGACGCTGAAAAATTACGAAAATACCCCTCCGCGTTTTTTCAGCCAAAATCTCATTTAAATCCTCAAATCTAATCTTAGCCCTTGATCTAATCTAATCCAATGGTTATTTTTGGGGTCTACCGGGTCTACAAAAAACAAGGGGTCTACATTGATCTTTTACCTATATATATATATATAATTATATATTTATATATATATATATATATATATATATATATATATATATAGGGTGAGGTTCATTGTAGACCCCTTAAAAAGTGTAGACCCCGTAGACCCTCTTTTTAACCGTTGATTTTTAATCGTGAGTTTTTTTAGGTGAGGGGTACGATGGTCCAAACATAATCTGATAACCCTTGATCAAATATCCTTTCCAGGCTCATCAATCCTTAATCGACGATCATAGCATTTGAACCCTTAATCGACGACTGGAACTTTGAATCCTTTTCAGCGACAAATCAGAGATTGATTTCAATCAAATTCGAAGATAAATCGGTGATAAGAGGCGACAAATTGAAACCCCTCATCTCTTTCTCTATTCATGTTCTTCGTCATCCGATATCGATTATCCAGTTGAAGAAACAGAAGATGAAAAAATTATCCGTAACCTCAAAAGCGGTTTGATGTCCGATCAGGAAAACACCGTCATTTTGTTGAGGAAAATACGCAAACAAAACAGAATGCTTGAATCCAACTCTGCACATCGAGATTGCTCTCGGTGTGGGGGGGTATTTTCTCCTGTGAAACCACAGTGGACGATGAGGTTTCTGAGGTGGAGATGCTAAGTTTTTCTTGAGGGGATGAAGATTCGGTTACTGCTCAGAAGGCCGGGTCTAGGAATCGGGTCAGAGTTGCGGCTAGAGGTGCTGGGAAGGTCGATGATAAGCTTTGGAAGCTAGTCGATGAAGCAGAGGTAGTTGTTTTTAATTTCTAAGTTTTCATTCATTAGTCAATAGTCCTTGATTTCTTATACAAATATTCTTGCTAGGATTCAGATCTGAATGTTGTGTTTCTTGTTATATTTTTTCTCTGGGATGCCTATGTTCATCAATCAAATTTTAAATCAAAATCAACATGTTTCTATTTGTGAAATCCATGGTCATGAATATCTCAATTCTAAATTATATCAACCTATTTGTTTTTTGAAATCTATGGTCATAAATCAAAATGAAAATTAACAATTCATTTGTCATACAGCAAGTATGTACAATGAGTTTTTAAAAAAAAAGTTATAAAAATGAGTTTTAAACTCAACAATGAGTTTGATAGATCATTGATTTTTTTATTTTTGCATGTAGACAAAATGGTAAGTTTTAAACCAATGAGTCTTAAACAAAATAGTGAGCTTATATAACATTGAGTTTTATAATTTGAAGTGAATTTTAAAAAATAAGTTTTATAATCTGTAGTGAGTTTTAAAACTCAATGTTTATAAACTCAACACTGAGTTTTAAATTGCATTGAGTCTTATACATAAACGGGGTTTGTATCGTCTAATGTTTCAATAACTCTGTATAAGAAAAACTCACCGTTTATGGTTTTGAAAAACCTTTTTTTATGATGTGAGTTTTGTAGAAAATTGAGTTTTAAAAGCAGTGACTTTTAAAAACAATAATGAGTTTTATAAATTTTTAGTGAGTTTTGTAATGTGAATAATGAACAACTATATCCACCTATTTTTCGGGTTCTTTTACAAAGGAATTGAAACTGAACTTAGATCATGTAATCTTGTGTAGGAGCTTGCTAAAGTGAAAAACTGAACAGTGTGTGAATGGTGTATTTTGTGTGTATATTGAAGTCACTTCTGTTGACAATTTTTTAGTATGTTTTGAGGTGAAAATGGGTATTCGGACGTTGAAAGTGAGGTTTTATGTAAGGTTATTCATATTTTATGTAGGTGTGGAACTGAATTTGATTAGCACAGGAGTGTCTTGAGCTTCCATCTTGGTACTTAATCTGAGGTAAGCTGTTATTTCTTGATGACCAGATCAGATAAATAGAGTGTTTGTACAATTAGGATTCCTAATATGGAGCATATGGTTATAAAATTAATAACTAGGAGTTAGAAAGTTTTTTAATGACCAATCAGTGTCATACTTTTATAGGGTGGTAAAGAATCTTTATTCATTCCTTCCAATTCTAGAAACATCAGATACAATGCTAGAAAGTAATGAACATATTATGAGAGAATAGGACAGTTGTTTTCACTTTTGATGTCATTTAGCAGGAGTAGCTCAAGATCATATAAACTCAGCGTATCTGAGCATTTGACATTTAAAAGACCACGAAGCTTACACGCACACGTGATATAGTGACAATCTCTTATTTGGTAAAAAGTATTCCATCAAATCGAACCACTTTAGTGTCACATGAAGATTTTTTTTAAGGAGGTCAATTAGGACTTGATTAATGTTTATGGGCTAACAAACGGGGCAAACTGATCTCCTGTTCAAAACGGACATCACAGGAAAAAATACTCCATTTTTTGTGCTCTCCAGATGCGGTTTCTAGGCCTGAAAGAATGCATAATGATCATCAGCTCGGGGATGCGGGAGCACAAAGAGTGTCACAAATCCTCTGGTCCACCGGAAAGCTTGATGAACCATTTCCTAGTGGTTTTTATTCTATTTTATCCGTAAGTCATGCAAAATTGCAAACCATCATAATAGTACGGTTTTTATTGAAAACCCATTACAATTTGTTTGTATTAAAAATAGGTGGATATAGTTGTTCATTATTCAACTCAACAGTGAGTTTTATTGAACATCGATTGAGTTTTAAAACTCAGCAATGAGTTTTATAATTTTCAGTGAGTTTTATAGAACATCGATTTTTAAATTTTTTAAATGAGTTTTAAACACAACCATGAGTTCTATAATTTGCAGTGAGTTAAAAAAAATGAGTTTTATAATCTGTAGTGAGTTTTAAAACTCGATGTTTTTAAACTCAACAATGAGTTTTACATTGCACTGAACTTAACAGTGAGTTTTATAGAACATTGATTTTTAAAGTTTGCGTACAGTGAGTTTTAAAAAACAGTGAGTTTTTAAACTTAACAGTGAAAGAAAGTCTTTATATACCACAAAGTATATTTTTCTTTGTTTGTGTGTGGAAGTGATTAGAATATTTATTGTAGCTTTCTTTGATTTGGTTTGCAGGATGATGAAGAATTAAAAGTACCAATTTTCTTTTGGGGC
>JBCNJP010013945.1:0-11624 GCA_039602395.1 Deinandra increscens subsp. villosa
TCCAATTGTCTCTTTGAGGCGTTCCAACATCCAGGTGAAGTCTTCCTGACCCTCTTGGCTTATGAAGGCGCTGGCGACTAGAAATGAAATTCCGGTCGATGTCACGCCGACCATTTGGACGTATGGAAACTTGTACACGTTCGTGTTGTACGTGGCGTCTATGCCCAGGAAATGCGGGAACGCCCTCCACAACTTGTAGGAGTGCTTATGGACAAAGAACACGCCATCAACTCTATTCGTCCCCGGGGACGTTCGGTCATAGTAGATGTAACCACCTTTAGCAAGCAGGGAGAAGAATACCTGCATAGGGGTATCACCGATCGTTTCTTCGCCTTTAATCTTAGCTAGGATGTTATAGAGCGTCCGCTTACTCGACAGGTTCTTGGGGTTGTTTTTCTTAATTTCCGTCAAGATGTGACGAGGCCGGATCTTTTGGTTTTTCATCTGTCTCACATTACCAACCTCCTCGTCGTTAAACCTCATCGCCCTTGCATGGCCTTCCAGATTTTCCGACGGCTCGTGGTTATGCTCATGGTTGACCACCTCTAATTTCCAACCGGCTAGAATTTTAATGTACGTACCTTTCAGCAAGAACGGACAGTCACATTTCTTACTGCCCGTCTTTCTCTGCTGAGTACCCTTTGGTACGTATTTGCCACTACGATCACACCATATCGAGATTTTTGTATACTCTCCCGTAAGTGCGTGCGTTGAGCTACGTTTAGTTGATAGAACATAACCCTTTGGACAAGCTCGTTCAAAGGCCCAGTCAAACAGCTCTTTTTTGATACGAAGATCTAAAATTATTAAATAAGTATCATAATTGGAAGTGGTGATAATATACACATGGATTCCGATAATATGTATAAATCATAAAAATTAAATGACGAAAAACATGAACAGGTGGTACCTGGTCGGTTTCATAATACTCACGGTTGTTTTCGTCGTCGCCGTTGTTGTTGTTGTTGTCGTCTCCGCCGTTGTTATTGTCGTCGTCGTCGTCGTTGTTGTTGTAATTACCAGAATAATTTCCTGCATAATTACCGACATAACTACCGGCGTCTCCTTCGTAAATTCCTCTGTAATTACCTCCATAATTATCACTTCCATCATAACCGCCGGGGTTGTTGCTATCACCTCCGCTGCCTCCGTTAAATAATTCATCGAACCACGACATCTCTTACGAATCTTATAGATTGAGAAAATGATTGTAGTATAAAACAGTGGACGATCGATCGATAATATGAAAATATACGATCGATCGATCGATATATATACGATTTAAATAGAATAATACATCACATCTAATGAATTCAAAAGAAATCCAGAAACGATCGTTTGTTACAAAACGGCCCAAAGTTGAGGTCGTTTCGTGCAAAACGATCGAAGGAATAAACATGATTTGATAGGGTTGCAGCTTTTGATGTCGACGTACAATTCCAAGGGGCCGTTTCATGTGAAACGATCGTTTCCATATCGTTTTGGATGAAACGATCGTATGCTTTGGGTGTTTTTAGTAAAAACCCTGGGTGTCTTTATAAGGACTCTTAAAATATTGTATTTGTATTATATATTTTAAATATAGTAATTATATATTATATAAAATTACCATATTTTTCGTATAAAATGTATTATCTTCCTACTCTAATAAACAATTACAATTGTAGACACTTGTCAACCCTAGAATCATTCTCACACAAATTTTCCCTCCCAAATCTACTCCCTAATAAATAAAAATTTTGGGAAATTATATTCCTTATATAACCATGATATATTTTTATTTAATTATATTTATGGAATTATGACAATCATATATTAATTTACATCTAACTTTTATTTAAAATTATTTTTTAAACTATTATTATTTTCATTTAATAAATATTTTAAAAACTTATAAAATACCAATAGACACTTATTTATTGTGTTTTTCAAATATAATTGAGCAAATCATATTTAATATTATAATTAATGAATAACTAAAATTGTTTTACAAATCCAATCAACATTGTGGATGATACTATTATAGAGAAATTCGTAAACGATAAAATTTATGTTCATAATATCCAATATTAAATAGTTTTTCTATCATATCAAATGATCCATGTTCATTCAAATTGGAAATTTTAAACATCATGACTAATACAATTGTAAGTTTTCTATATATACCAAGATAAATAGTTTTTTTATTGATTTAACATTATAATATTCTGATTATAATTTAGACTTTATACTCAACAATTAGAATATGTTCACTATAATTTTGATAAAATTTTATACTCACCTAACTTGCTTTCGAGACTTAAAGTCTCAAATTTGTCAAATAATAAGTTAGTGTTAGTCGCTATTCAGGGTTGAATTGTTTTTCTAACAACCATTTTTTAAAGATGATCATGTTTATGTTGTATTTTTCTCAAATATACAAGTAGAGACATGCTCTAAATATTTTTTTATGAAGAAAGTAAGGTCACCAATACCATATTATGAATTATAACTTTATTAAATGTAATGTAATATGTTATTCGGGTAATAAAACGAGTATACATGAATTATCAATTATATATATTTTCTAATGATTTAACCCGTATAACCCTTTACCCCACAAAAAATATGATTTAACCCGTATAACATACGGGTTCTATCCTAGTAATATAATATATATTTTAAGCCTAGAGCATTCGCAGGTTCCTTATACCCATCTCTGTAATTTAATTAAAAAAAACACTATATTTTCTCTCTTTTTTTAATTAAATAATATTTTATATACATTTATTATTACATTTTTCTTTTTCTTTCACTCACAACCACTTTAAAAAATATTTAAAAAAATATAAGAAATCTACAGTGTTTTACTTAAATATAGGGATGAAAAATAAATATTTTTTTAAGAGTTAATTACACAGCTAGTACCTGTGGTTTACACAAAGTAACAACCTGGGGTACTCCTTTTATTTGTGACAAGCACATGGGGGGGGGGGGGTCCAGCCAAACGAAGGACCTGCAGCGTGATTGCTACAAAATTTTTTTCCAAAATTCGATTAATTGGACATTTTGGGGGAGTAATTGTAGGAGGAAACACTTACAGTGTTAGGGCAAGAGTAGAATTGTCGTCCTGGATTTACTTTTGTCCACGAGGTTTGGATTAGGGCCACCCTTCCACATTTGCATATCACCATGTTCGTTGACTAGTCGCCGGAGATGATCGCCGATTTGAAGTAGCAGATGGCCGAAGATGGGTATGATGTCAACTGGTTTGAGGTCTGGATGTTTATAGGGTTTAGAATCACGATTTTGCCGTTCAAAAATAAAAGGACGAAAATGCCCTCATGTGTTTGTCACGTGGGGGCTGTTTCCGTTAAGTGGTAACCGAGAGTTACCTTAATACCCCACGGTGAAACTAATTTGAATTTTGATACCTTATCCTGTTACAAAGAAAAGTTAGTACCCCAGGTTGTTACTTTGTGTAAACCACAGATACTAACTCTGTAATTAATTTTTCACTCACAATCAAACTTCTTTTATTTTCACTCACAATCAAATTTATAGGGACTCACTCAAATATAGAGATGAAAATTAATTTTTCTCTTTTTTTTACTCACAATCAAACTTCAAAGGGACTCAATAGTAAATGTGATGCTCTTAAAAATTAGTCAAATCCAAATAATATTATTTACGATACTTAGATCAAAAGTTCAAAACTAAAGAAAACGAGATTACATGAGATTCGGATCTCAAACGAAAAAAAAAAGCAAAATCCATATTCCCTTTACTGAATGTCATCATTTGCCCTTTTCAAATTAGCAAACATTTTTGGGACCCCTCTTCTCCAAAAGTGATCTGTAACAAAGCTCCATTTAGTTTCTTTATAATAAATATTTTTGTGGTTAAGAGTATTATATATTAAACAAATGATATAAAATTAGATGAGATTCATGATACCTACCACACAATGCATGTTTGGATTTTACGAAGCAATTAATAAATAAATTAAGGAATTGAAGAGCGATCGATATATCACATGCGACGGAGAATTGAATTGAAGTGGGATCGGAAGCCATCATCCTCATTCCTCTGCTCTGCTGGGAATCTTTCCACACGTGCTACTCTCCATCCTAATCATTATAGGTGGTGGATAGCTAAACAAATATTCCATCTCTCATTTTATAACACGTTCAGATCCATCCAGGTTTATCATTTACTTATTTAAGTCTTTCTGAAGAAATATGATCGAATTGACAAGAAATTAAGCTACAATTTTATTGATTGAGAGAGATTGGATTTACAGAATTGATACACACATATATAAACGAATGAAAAACAACTAGCCGTTTACAATCCTAACAAACTAAACGGAACTTCAAAACTTTGATAAACATTTACACTCTGACCCTTAAACTTTGATCCGGTTAACAATATTAACCCAAACTTCTTAACAGCTTGAAATGGGGATTTCTTCCAACACACTCCCCCCTAAATCCAATCTTTTATCTTGCCAACATTTAGAATCTGATTTCATCACAGATTGACGACAAACTAACATTAGCACCATGTGGTAGTGATCCAATGGATGTGCACACACTAGTGTGTTAGAATCTCATCTCAAAGTGACTACTTTGCAGATTCACTTTATCCTTTTTCACATCTGATTACCCCAAGCATTGACCTCAAATCTTCAAATCTTGTTCTTGCCAATGCTTTGGTCAATATGTCAGCCCTTTGTTCTTTTCCACTAACAAACTCTACATCAATCAAACACTCCTCTATACACTCTCTGATGTAGTGATACCTTAGATTGATGTGCTTGGACCTTCCATGAAAAACTGGATTTTTCATGAGAGCAATGGCTGACTTGTTGTCCACCTTGAGCTTGACAGCAACTTGCTTTACTCCAGTCAATTCTTCCAACAAATTTTTCAACCACACAGCTTGACAAGCAGCTGCATTAGCTGCAACAAACTCTGCTTCACATGAGGACAGAGTTACTATCTTCTGTTTTTGAGAGTACCAGCTTATAGCTCCTCCATTGAAATAAAATATATTTCCTGAAGTGCTCTTTCCATCCTCATTATTCACCAGATGATTACTATCTGTGAACCCAACTAGTTTCTGACCAAAAAGCCCCTGACCCATGTTTGCAGAATACATTAGCCCATACTCCATTGTGCCTTTCACATATCTGATGATTTGTTTGACAGCTTTCAAGTGATCTTCTTTAGGCTTTTCCATAAACCTGCTAACATAACCAACACAAAATGCCAAATCTGGTCTAGTTTGGGTCAAGTACCTAAGGGATCCTACAAGTTTCCTATAGATGCTGGCTTCCACTTCCTCACCACCCTCATCTTTTCTAAGATTTAAGCCAAATTCCATAGGAATCTTAGTAGGATTACAATCTTCCAAACCTGCTATCTTAATAAGTTTCTTAGCATAAGCAGTTTGCTTGACAACAATCCCTATATCCCTTTGGTCTACCTCTATTCCCAAGTAATAGCATAGCAATCCTAAATCTGTCATTTGGAACTTAGTCTGCATTTCTTTCTTGAAGCACTCTATTTCCCTTTTGCTACTACCTGTTATTAAGAGATCATCCACATATACTCCCAAAAACAGCCTACCCTTTTGACTATTTTTCAAATATACTGCAGATTCATGCTTACATCTTGTAAAACCCAATTCTTTAAGCACATTATCTAATTTCTGGTTCCAAGCTCTAGGAGCTTGCTTCAAACCATATAAAGCTTTTTCAAGTCTATAAACCTTACTTTCTTGACCTTTCCTAATATACCCTTCAGGTTGACTAACATAGACAACTTCTTTAAGTTCTCCATGTAAAAAGGCTGCTTTAACATCTAAGTGATAAACTTTCCAGTTCATCATAGCAGCATATGAAAGAAGTAACCTGATGGTCTCTATTCTAGCAACAGGAGCAAACA
Organism: Deinandra increscens subsp. villosa; assembly: GCA_039602395.1. Lineage (NCBI taxonomy): Eukaryota > Viridiplantae > Streptophyta > Magnoliopsida > Asterales > Asteraceae > Deinandra > Deinandra increscens. Next base: position 5,931 of record JBCNJP010013945.1, read on the forward strand.
CTTCCTCATAGTCTATTCCTAATTGCTGAACATACCCTTTAGCTACCAACCTAGCCTTGTATTTAGTAACATTCCCATCAGCATCCTTTTTAATTTTGAATAGCCACTTAAGACCTATGGGTTTATGCCCCTTAGGCAAATCAGTCAAGTGCCAAGTCTTATTTCTCTCTATGGCATCAATCTCCTCTTTCATAGCACTTCTCCAATCAGCTATCTTAATGGCATCCTTAAACATAATGGGCTCATCTTCTTGAGCAAGAAGCAATTCTACATGATCACTAACCTCCTGTCTTTGTTCTAACTGTTTAAGCCTATTATCTAGAACAAAGTCTTTAAAATGGCCAGGCACACTAGTTTGTCTACCAGACCTCCTAGTTTGACCATTTTGCCCCTGACTGGTACTAGCTTGAGTTTCTATAGCCTGATCTCTCTGATTCCCTTGATGAACCTCATATTCCTCATGAGATTCATCACTATCAGAAGAACCCAATTCCTGTTCCTCAAGATCAACCCTCTGAACCTCATTAATAACACTAACATTATCAGTTAAGCCATTACTAGACTCTTGATCATTCTTAGGTTGCTTCCAATTCCACTTCCTACTTTCTTCAAACTTTACATCCCTGCTTATGACAATCCTTTCACTGTTAACATCATACATTCTACATGCTTTGCTACCCTCTTGAACTCCTAGATAAAGCATAGGCACACTCCTATCTTCTAGTTTTTTCAACCCAGGTTTGACTACTTTCACATGCCCTATACACCCAAATACCCTTAAATGTTGCAGATTAGGTTTCCTTCCTTTTACAACTTCATAAGGTGTAGTACTAGTCAAACCCTTTGTAGGTAACCTATTGAGAATGTAAACAGAATGTCTTACAGCCTCTCCCCAAAGCTCATCAGGGACATCCATGGCCTTAAGAATACTTCTAGTCATGTTAAGGATGGTCCTATTTCTCCTTTCAACCATGCCATTTTGCTGAGGGGAATAAGGAGCTGTTAGTTGCCTATTTATACCATTTTCATCACAAAACAACTCAAACTCCTTAGAGGTAAATTCTCCCCCCCTATCAGATCTTAGTGATCTTATTTTAGTTCCTAGTTTACCCTCTATTTCAACCTTAAATTTCTTAAAGATATCTAAGGCATGATCTTTTGACTTAATCAAATAGGTCCACATAAACCTTGAAAAATCATCAACAAGAAGCATGATATACCTGTTTCCAGCGCTAGTGGATGGGCTTATAGGACCACATAGATCCATAGAGACAAGTTCTAACAAACTCTTAGACCTATACCCAGATTCTTTGGGAAAAGATTTCCTAGACTGTTTTCCTGCTAAGCAAGCATCACACACCTGTGATGAATTCTTAATTCTAGGTACACCAGTCACAATTCCACTCCTGGTCATATCCTCTAAAGTCTGAAAGTTTACATGGCCAAGTCTCCCATGCCAAAGCCAGTCTGTACTCTCCACATTGCTAAGATAACACTCAGGTGACCCAGTCTTCAAATTGATCTTGTAGAGCCTATTAGGGGACCTTTTTACCCTCATTAGCAAGTTCTTATTCCCTTCATATAACCACAGACTGTCATCTCTCATAATAATCTCACAACCTTTCTCAGTTGCCTGACCTAAACTCAATATACTGCTCCTCAAATTTGGAATGTAATAAACATCAGTCAAGACCTTTTGACCACCTGTTTTGCCTTGTAGAATAACGGATCCCTTACCTTTTATGTCTACACTAGACCCATCACCAAATTTGACATTACCAGTTATATTTTTGTTAAGAGTAGAAAAGTGTGAGATCATACCTGTCATGTGGTTAGAAGCACCATTATCCAAGAACCATGTAACTCCATCTTGACCATCATCATTTGAAAAACTTCCTGGTATAACCTTTGTTTCATTCAGGTACACAGCCCCTCTGCAGTCTCCTCCTATCTCAACTAACAGCAATGTAGGCTCATCTTCTGAATTCTGTGTCAAATTGGCTTCTTGATCCTTCACTTTGACCTTGTGACACTCACTGGCATAATGCCCCATAGAGTCACACTTGAAACACCTTATCTTTGACTTATCTTTCTTGGGTCTATTTTCCTGATTCTTATTTCCAGAATTACCCTTGTAGCCATTTTTCCCTTTTCCTTCATGCTTGTTCTCCCCTTCTTGATTCTTACCAAACTTACATTTATCCCACTTGGCTTTTGACTTAGAATCCTTCTTTTTGGCTTGCCATTCAGCATATGTAAGTAGAAGCTCTTGATCCTTTACTGCAGCAGACTTTTGTTTGAAGCCAATTCTCTCTTCAAAGGCTTTCAACCTGCCCACAGCCTCTTGAAACAACATAGTCTCAAGATCTACAAACTGTTCAATTGAAGCTACAATTTGTATGAATCTATCCGGCACAGACTCAAGAAGCTTCTTAACAAGGCTTGAATCTTGCATAACAGATCCAAGATCTGCTGATCTTGTGGCTAATGTACTAATCTTTGCTGCAAATTCATCTACAGACTCATTCTCCTTCATTCTCAGGGAATTAAACTCAGACTTTAAGGTTTGTAGTCTAGCCTTTTTGACCCTATCAACACCAACACACCTAGTTTTGATAGAATTCCATATACCTTTTGCTGTTTCCTCATTGGCAACTTGAATCACCATCTCTTCTGGAAGGGCTTGAAACAAGTAGGCAATCGCAGCAGCATTCTTCTTCGGATCTACCACAGCACCTTCTGCAGGTTCAATTGCTTCCCACAATCCATGGACGTTGAAGATTGCCTTCAATTTTACTGCCCAAATTGAGTAATTCGTCTGATTCAGAAGGGGACATTGCAACGGGATAGTCGTGTATTTCTCTTGAACGACTTGCCGATTGACGCCGCCTGGGTCTCCCATTGCCGGACTTCTTGGCCGCTGAGGTGAAGGCCTCCTAGGTGATGTAAGAAATCGATGAATTGTTCACGCAACTCGCCGGAGATCAACCGATCTCCACAAGTACTCAATTAGGGGAGAATCCAGTCATTCGATCGATCGGATCGGAGTCACCGTGTGCTCTGATACCATATGAAGAAATATGATCGAATTGACAAGAAATTAAGCTACAATTTTATTGATTGAGAGAGATTGGATTTACAGAATTGATACACACATATATAAACGAATGAAAAACAACTAGCCGTTTACAATCCTAACAAACTAAACGGAACTTCAAAACTTTGATAAACATTTACACTCTGACCCTTAAACTTTGATCCGGTTAACAATATTAACCCAAACTTCTTAACAGCTTGAAATGGGGATTTCTTCCAACAGTAAGATGGCAAATCTACTTTCACAGTCTTTTCAACGACGGAAGTACGCTTAATGATGAGAGCGTTTACACGCATGCGCAACAACGACATGGCTGTAACTGTTATTTTCGGACTATAAAATAGGAGGAGGAGGTGAAGACTACTCTTAGGAAGATGGGGAGGGCGAAGGCTGTTGACCCGGACAACATACCTATTGAGGTATGGAAGTGCTTGGGGGATGAAAGAATTCAATGGCTGAATATCCTCTTCAACACTATCTTCAAAACCGGTAAGATGCCGGATTAGTGGAGGTTTAGTGTCATAGTTTCATTCTACAAGAACAAAGGAGACACACAGTGTTGCGGGAAATGCAGATGCATTAAGCTACTAAGCCATTTCATGAAACTATGGGAAAGAGTTATCAAGACTAGAAATAGGCGGGAAACCCATGTTAGTATGTTACTGTAAATCAATTTGATTACATGTCATGGCGGTCCACCATAGAGCCGATTCACATTTTAAGGCAATTAATGGAGAAGTATCGGGAGAAGAGACGTGATATACATATGGTGTTCATCGATCTTGAAATGTATTCGTTATTAATTGCTTATTTGTTTTTTCAGTTACTTTTTTAGTATTTAATCACATAATTGATAAAGATAATTTTACCCCCTTAATATTTTAAAATTTAATAAAAAAAAAAAACAATTTCATCCTTAAATAAAGAGGAGATTATTAAAAATAGATTTTCTAAAGGTTAATTTTTTTTAGACTTATTAACTCATTTTTTCAACATTTCTTATATTATTAATATATACAATGAAATTTGATAAGTGAATAGTGCACTTTTTGTTTTTTAAACTTTAGTCACGTAACTTTTGTGCTTTTATGCTTTCTACCCTTAAACTTTTATAATTTATTTTTTTAATAAAATAGTAAAACTTTAGTTTTCATAGTTTAGTCACATATATTTATACTCTTACGTTTTCTACCCTCTAATTTTTAATGTCTTTTTTGTTTTAAGTTTTGTTGTCTTCTACTTTGGCCACGAAACTTTTAACTTTTATACTTTCGTTTTTAATATATTTATTTAGTTTTATACTTTCACTACAAGACTTTTACACTTTTACGTTTTATACCCCTTAACTTTTTTACGCTCTAACTTTTAAAGTTTTTTTTGTTTTAAGTTTTGTGGCCATAAGTTTTGTTGTCTTCTACTTTGGCCACAAAACTTTTTACTTTTCTACTTTCATTTGTAATATACTTTTATAGTTTTATACATTCACCACGAGACTTTTAGACTTATATTTTTATAGTTTTATACATTACCACGAGACTTTTAGACTTTTACGTTTTATACTCAAATTTTTAACCCTTAACTTTTAAAGTTTTTCTTTTTTTGTTTTAAAATTTTTTGTTTTCTACTTTGGCCACAAAACTTTTAACTTTTCTAATTTCGCTTTTACTATACTTCTATAGTTTTATACTTTCACCACGAAACTTTTAAAGTTTTACGTTTTATACACTTAACTTTTGACTTTCGTTTAGTATACAAATTCAACCCCGCAGCAACGCGCGAGGGGTAAACATCTCGTCTTAGACAATAATAATCTTTTTCTCCGATTCTTTTGGTAAGTTATATATATAACAATTTGAATTTAGTGCATGTAAGGAGATTTACTATACAAGGTTTCCACCAATAAATGTTTGCCAAATAATTTATTAAGCCAATGAGTTTTTTACACACATTCATCTCTCTCTCACACATATTATCCTCTAATTTAAAGTCAGGGATTGAGATTGCATTTAGTTTTTTACACACATTCATCTCTCTCTCACACACATACTATCCTCTAATTTGAAGTCAGGGATCGGGATTGCATTTGTTTTGTAGTGCTTGATTGTACAATGGTGTCATAAAATTCTTTTATCTATTTACTTTACATTTAGTAAAATAAAATTAGGTGTCCGCTGCAACGTGCGAGTGTCATGAGTTTCTAATCTAACATATAATATTTTTAAAAATTTGTACATTTGTCGTTTACAAAATTGAATTTGGGTGTCATGAGTTCTGATCTAACGTATAATATTTTTTAAAAATTTGTACATTTGTCTCTTACAATTTTTGAATTTCTCAACAATCACAAACTGACACATAAAACTGGTGGCCCGTCACAACGTACGAGCGAGTCTTGTATGCTTCTTTCACATTTACAGTATTTTCAATACCTGTTTTCGTATTTATATTATTATTTCTGACACCCGCCGCAACGCGCACGTAGGTAAATTTCTTGTTTAAACTAATTTATTAGCCTCAAATGTTTGGAGTTCATAGTTCGTACATTTGCATGAATCTACAAAGACTTTTTTTCACCTTTCTTTTATCACCTCATTAGT
>JBCNJP010013946.1:0-11623 GCA_039602395.1 Deinandra increscens subsp. villosa
ACTTGAAACATTCAAAATAAAATGAACACACAGTCAATTTTATTCAAGTAACAAAATAAAAGAAAAGAAGACATATTAGATCATGGATCAATAACATCTGGTTCTTCCTCCATGTCCTCTTGAGGCTCCTCCTCAAAAGGTTCTTCCTCGAAGGGTTCCTCCTCTTCTTCCTGAACAGGAGCTCCCTGGACCTGCAGGGCTGCCATTTGAACTTTGAGGGCGGCGACCTGTGCCGCAAGTGCCGCGTTGGAATGTTGAAGTGCTGCATTGGAATGTTGCAGTGCAGTAATATGATGTTGTGCTTGATGCAGTCCACGCTCCAAACCTGCTGGATTGGGTCGCGACTCAAGCTTAGTGACCCTGTCACGGATACCCATTACCCCCTGAGACAAGTTGTAGTGTTAGGTATCCCGCTCCCTCTGATCAGCCCGCAATCGCTCGATTTCTCAATCACGTGTGCGACTGCTGATGGAATTTTGTTTGGTTTCTCCAAGAGTGTTGTCATAGGCTGCTATCAGTCCCACAATGACCCACTTCAAATCAAAGGGTAGGTCAACCCTGTCTGGCACATGAAACATATCAAGCAACCGATATGTTGTCGGATTCAACCAGCTATAATCGTCTGGTGCACACCTATCAGGACGTATGTGTTGATCCCGAAGGAAGTCCATTATCGTGTACTCAGGCTGCTCAGGCTCACGGCCTTGTTGGTTGGAGGATGATGACTGTTCGTTGGCAATTTTCTTTCCCTTACCCCTCGTGTTGTCATGCGGTGCCATACTGTCAGAACACAGACATACACAAACAAAAGAAAAACAACCTAATGTGAGTAATCGATTTTTGGCACGCGAAAAGAAAATGTTTTTGGGAATTGTTGTAACTAATGTTCAAAAGAGTTACAGTTTAGAATTTTTGAAAATTCTAGTTCTCTGCAACCAAGGGCTCTGATACCAATCTGTCACACCCCTAATTTCCACTAACGATGTTTTACCGTGTTGTGCAAAACAAGCGCCCGATAAGTAAATAATAGTTCGAGTTAAAGGTTTTAAAAGCAAGTTCCCAAAAATAAAAGTTTTAACCAACGCACGTGCCCAAAAATCCGATAATCCTAGCGTCCTGCAAAGCATGCATAAGAGCAAGTGTCAACTAATGTTGGTGAGTTCACATAAGCACATAAGTATAACTAGTATAATTATACAGTACGAATACAACAGTCATTATTCGTATGTAAGTATGTATATTACAAGTACAATCCATATCGTAGGTAGCGAGCCTAAGTTCATGTCACTAAAACGTTCGCAACCGAAGCTGACCAATTAGTTGTAGGAATAATCCTTACGTGGTTTGCCTTCCCCGTGTCTACTCGATCACGGTAAGTTAGGATGACATTGTCCTCAGTCCGACCGCCAGTCGGGTGGTGCATCTTGTGCCCGCTGAGTGGGGTTTGTCAGACCCCAGTAGTACTACCCAATATCCCCTCACTATATGCTATTAACGGTTCGATAAGTAAGGAATTGAAATATAAAGCATTTTACGTGAACATGTGATATATACTGGATTTCTACTTTAATCATACATAATAGTTGTCGTGTTATCACCCTAACTCGGGTGTAACGGGTTTACGTGTGTTATCGTCCGAAACCGGGCGTAACGTAAAGGTTGTGTAACTCATCTTAGGGTGCGCTGCTACAAATTATTAAGACTTCGAGTCTTGCGTAGTTTACCAAGCACCTATTGAATTTATATACGTAAGTATGTGTCCGCACATGAGTAACATAGCCTAGACGACGGTACTATATAAAGTAATTTCAAATATGATACAGTGACGTTTTCAATACGTGATAAAATTCGTTTGTTCGAAAGCAGTCAAGAATGACGTTAAATCAAGGACACAAGGTTTTACGAAAATCAATGTGAGTATGTTATTTCAAACAACAAATAGGGAGATGATCGGGTAAACATATATGTGTTCTTAAATATATATATATAAATATATAGACATAGTCCAAAAGTGTGAAAAATAAAACGTCCAATATATATATATATACGTATATGTCGTGTCAAAATTTCAAGAGCCTAAAGAAAAGTCTTTAAAATGTTCGAATGTGTATATGTACATGACAATAAATCAAATATATATATATATATATATATATATATATATATATATATATATATATATATGGTTTTGAGAACTTTTGAGAACCAATTTGGGCCACTAATTTTCAAGGGGGAGCCACTCAAATTCATGGGGGGATTTCCATATATAAACTAGTGGCTTAGAATGGTTTTTTTTAGTTCTCAAACCCAATTGGTTCTCAAATGATCCTCTCCCTATATATATATATATATTATTTCTATGTTTAAGACAAATTTTTATTACTTATAACGAGACTATAAAATTTTAATATATTTAGATCGTATTGTTTTTATAAAATTTTTACGAATACTCTAACGGGTTTTTGAAAACTTCGCGGGTCGAGATTTGATAATCGTGTAACAGTAGTTTTGGACATGAAATGCTTGAAATCACTAGAAAAAAAATAATTAAAACAACAGAAATGGTCATCACGGGGCTCGAACCCGTGACCTGAAGCTTGTAGTGCAGTGCCTAAGCCACTACACCAGCGATCCAGTTTGGTTAAGAACCCGACCAGAATTCTTTTAAACACTAACAGTACAGGAAAATCAGGTTCAGAAAAAGATTTAAAAGGAAATGCGCTGGATGGGGATCGAACACGCTACCTACGCGTTACATGGAGAAGAACCCGACCACTGGGGCACCCGACCCGTTTGGGTTTTAAACCGACACGTAAAACATATAACGTGTAGCTGTCGAGTACCATCTTCTCCATATAAAACCCTAATCTCGCCGGAGTTATTTTCCGGTCACCGGAAAATCGTAAAACACAAAACGAGACACATAAAACGTGCGATTTTCATGAAGATATGATTACCTTGAATCGGAGATGCCAAATGGTGGGTTTGTGATGCCGAAAATAATCCCGAACACAACCGGACAATCCCGAACGCGTCTCGGTTTAGTTTGCGTTGCCTCCGAGTTGCTCTCCGATGTTTGATAGTCCCGGAAAAGAGTTCAGTGGTGGTATTAAGGTGGAGCAGCAGTGGCCGAATGATGGTTTGGGTGGTTGGTGATGTACATCCGTCAAGGGAAGACGAGAGAGAAAAGGGAGGGTGATGGTGAGGATGTGTGGTGATCAAATGTAAGAGTGATCGGTTGATCAACGAACGAAATGATCAGTTTCCCTAAAACAATAAATCTTGAATTCTTTGTTTAAGAGGAAGAAGGTTACGTGTAATGAACAATCACAGACATTCAATTGCATTTAGAATTCGAGTTTAGGCTATTGGCGGGATCAGTCCCTCATACAAATAACAATTAAACTATCAAGTATCAGAAAATGCAGAATAAGTCCCTCAAGGTTTAGAACGTTTAACGAACACTAACGAAGTCTAACGAAGAGTAACTTGGCGATGATTTTCGAATGTACGTGAGAGCATATTTAACGAATGAAGTTTTATAAGAGTATAAGCTATACACATTTCACATAAAATCATAGTTATACCCATAACTTTATATTTATAATTCTTATAGAATTATAAAAACACTTTGTGTAATCTACGTGACACCTCATCACATAAAATCAAATAATAACATGTGTATATATATATACTTATATACCACATAAAATCATTAATGCATGTAATTGTCACATAATATGACAAAACGTTTTCATTAGAATCATAAAATATAATTTATATAATATTATAAATTATATCCATTCAAGTTGGTAAACCGGCGTTTAGACTTATGTGCAATGCTCGTGTAACTATTCTAGTTAACTGAGGTAACGGACGTTATCAAAATATAACACAAGTTATTAACGGGGTTAACCTGGGAAATTGCCGTTTGTCACATGGATAGAATACATAAATTTGGCAAACAAATAGAATAGGTTGGTCAATTTAAAAACAATTTCATGATTAGTAAACAATGGGCTAAAAAATAAGGATCGAATTCGGATCACATTTTTATCACATACACGTATTGAATTATGTTTAATGTAACTTTCAAACCCATTGGTATCTATTTTCAAGTAAGTGTTTAAACGGTGTTACCAAATATGTTTTTGATAAAATACTGATTATTACTTTCATCGAAGATCTAAAATCCAATTCGCTCTTGATGAGAACGATGATTAGAGAGGCTGTTAATAAGAACCTTCATAGTATAAGTCAAAATCAAATAGGAGTCCCGCAAGCTGCAAATAAGCTTCAAGAAAACGACTCTAGATTTCCACAAAATTAAAGACATAGATATATGCAAGTAATCGACTTCAAGGTTTCCAGAAAATTAAAGACAAACACACCTGAAAAGTGAAATCAACAACCATCGTACACATATCATTCGGCCTCAAATCCTCAATACATGTTCATGTCATTTAAGAGTATTTCTACAACAAACCAGAATTTTTATAACCCATTTGTTAGTATATTTAAGATTTCTTGTACAAAATTCATCATTGGTTCAAAAAAATACCCTTCCAAAATGGAACTCACCTTCATCTATCAGAAGTTTAAGGTGAAAAGTTATATCACCTTCATATAGCTTTCATGAAACTATGCATAATTTCTTAGCAATTTAACATGAATGAAATCATCAATTTAAGAGATCATAGATAAACGCCATAGTACAAATCAAAGAAGTACAATACGGTCATTAAACCATAACTGTGGGAAAAGGAAACTACCTGATTAGATTTTTGGCGGTAATCTGAGGGGCTTTATTGACACCATTTTATCAATCTACTTCTTGTAATGTAAATTCCATAAAAAGCATAAGAAATGAGATCGAATAAGGTGGAAGAAACAAAGATTCGAGTAAGTCGCTTGGAGATTCAAGCACGACGATTGATAATCTTCCTCCATCACCTCCTTCTTTAGCGAAAGAAAACGAATACCTAGGATTGAGAGGGATTGAATACTTCGATTAACATGACGCTGATTAAAAAATCGATTAAACATTTGCAGACGACACTAAATCAACGATGATTGAGAACGGCAACAGAAGATGAAGACGTCGATGAAGTAGGAGAGGATGGAACCGGTTAGAGAGCAGGCGGATGGACGAATAGAGCTTTTTGGAGGTCACCGGGTTGTAACAAAACAGGGCGGATCTTTAAGATCCGCATCTTTTTTTTTCGGGCTAAATTGGCTGACGATTTGGGGGCCGAGTGGCTATGGGTGATGTCACGTGTCTTTTTCTCGAGCCGATCTGTTTTTTTTTTTTGAACGGCGATTTCATTAACACGCCCTACCTAGAAAGACACTAGGAAAGGGCAACAGAACAAGAAAACTTACATATTACAAGTTGAAATCGTCCCAATCCTCCCACTTGAGAGATCCCCATTTTCCTTTATTCTTAACCCAAAGAAAGCTATTACATTTAATGTCATTTAACATAACCGGGATGCAATACTTCTTTCCTTAAATTTTTTTTTTTTGAACGGCCAACGAATGCCCCGGAAAACCCGGGACTATTTACACCAGTTGAGCTCATTCTAGGGAAAATCCACATCCGCGAGCGGCCGGGTGGTAAAACCTAGGAGCTCAGGGATCGAACTTGTGACATTTCAGCCCCAAGTCTCCCTCATCGCCAATGCCCCTTCCAAAGTGCTGCCCGTAAAAATCGAACCTGTGTCTCAAATAAAGAACACAGACTTCCTACCACTACACCACAATGGAAGTTGCTCTTTCCTTTAAAAATTGCTTCATTGACCTCTAAAATTATACTCACCATCCAGTGAATAAACCGGTTCGGTTACATAAACCGGCTTTAAACCCACCTCTATTTTTTATTCCAACAATTTATCAATCAATCAATCCGAATTACTATGATTTGAAAATTGGTAACATCACAATATCACTCACATGCAATCCTCCCCCTTGTCACTTTCCACCTCATCCATTCACATGCTGCCGCTAATTCTTCTTCCAATCTCAATCTCTGCGCTGCGTGCTCCTCCTCACTCATTACACCCATTCCTACCCTTTTCTTCCTGGTTCATCTTCCAATCCAGAGGAAAAAAAGAGAAAAAAAAAATCCTTCCTTTTCCCGATCCGAATTCCAATGATCTCAAAACAACAAAATCACCCATAACTCGATTCTCAGACCCAATCCTGCTACAAATTCACAGAGTTTTGTCACAATTTGTGTAATGTCGAGGCAGAGCAATCGAGGCGTGGACGGTTTGATCCCGGGTTACTGCAAGATCCGGAAACGAGGCTGTTCTTCATCAACATCTTCATCATCGTGTAATAAGGTATACAATTACCGATTTAAGCGGGCAGTTATGGTGGGGTCCAGATCTAGTACTCCGGCGTCTTCGTGGAGGATGACGCCGTCGTCTTCGTCGTCTAAATTGACGGTTGGTGGTGACGGCGTGAGAGGGGTTTCTGCCAGGAAGCTGGGGGCCACATTGTGGGAGGTGAGTGAGATTCCGTCGCCGCCGCCGCATAATGTGGAGATGAGGCGGAGGAGGGAAACGGAGAAGGAGACCGGGCCGGTTCATACCCCTGTTTCAATTCTTCCCTCCCATTTGTCGTCATCTCATACCCCTGTTTCTGTTTCTGAGGTGGGTTTTATCATCAGATTTCAATCACTGCCTTCATATCGATCGATTGGTTTCATTTTCATTTTCATATGAAGTTCGAAATTTGTCTAAGGTGTACTCAAGAAGCAAAGGGGATTATCATGTCCTTTAAGCGATGTGTATAGTATAAAAATACCATTTTTAGACGTTTTAGGCGTTATTTTGGACTAGTTTAGGTTGGTTTCAAGGCTTGTTTAGGGGTAATGTAATTGTTTCAGACCTCTTCAAATCATTTTTTGGTCAGAAAATGCGTCTGAGGGCCTGAAAATGGGGTTTTCGGAGAGAGGCGCCATAACTGTGTTGGGCTGCGTCTAGCGCGCCTTTGTGCTTTTACTACGAAGGCCTTTAGCCTCACGGTGTCTTTAGTCTTGTCTACCTTAGCATTAGGGATTTGTATGTCCTAGTGTTTTTCTTTTCAGTATCATATGCCTTGTTACTTCTTGATAATTGTTACATGTTGTTTCTTGTATGTTTTTTTATATGCTTCACACTTTAGATCTAGGGATTGTTATGCTTGTTGCTCTTTCTCTCTGCTTATGGTTTGCACTTCTATGTCTTATTTGTTTGAGTAAATTACTCATTTCGTTCTTTATAAGTATGTGAAATTACTCATCACATCCTTAAATTCAATAATTACTGATTTCGTCATTTTTTAGAAAAATTTTACACACTGACAGTCCTTTCCACTAACCCTTGTTAAACAATACCGTTAACTCCCCTCACATGCCCCTCAGGTGATGTTAAAAGGCATGAAAATGCCCCTACACCATATATTTTGAGGCACATGAGCCCGGAATGTTAACGGTATATGTTGTAATAGGATGAAAATGTCCCTCATGTCAAGAGCACGTTAGATGAGTTAACAGGATCGTCTAACGGGGCATGCAATTTTTTTTTTAAAAGAATGACCAAATCAGTAATTATCGAATTTAAAGAGCGAAACTAGTAATTTCACTCATTAATAAAGGACGGAATCAGTAATTTACTCTAATTGTTCTCATATATGCTTCTGATACATGATATTTGTTGCTTGCTGTTTATTGTATGAAAGTTCTTTTGTATATTTCAGCGTTAGGGGTTTTTCTAGGTGCGACCTCTATATCCTTTGTAATAGAGGTAAGGTTTGCCTTCATGCCACCCTTGTCATATGAAGGCTTTTGTGGGATTTTGCTGATATGTTAATTCGTTGCTTGCGTTATCAGCTCAAATTCGAAATGCAGATGATTATGTAAATGCAATGTTTAATCCCTTGCTTACTCACGATCATGTGTTTTTCGTAGAGGATGGATGGATCAGATAGGACTTCCATCTCTCATCGGCCCCGGATCAAACCCAACAATGGTGAAGTTTTTGATTCTCATAGCAATACCAGTTTAATGGAGGTAAACATCCTCACTATCTATATTTGTTTATGATTCAATTTTCGGGTTTCATAGTTGATATAAATTCCAATGATCTAGATTGAAACCAGATCTCGAGCTCCGACTCCTAATGCTTCCGGAAATAGCATCAAGCCGCGTTTAAAAGAAGTCAGTCATGCTTTAACAACATCCAAAGAGCTGCTAAAAGTTATTCACCGAATGTCGGCTCATGATAGTCTTCCATCATCTAGCATGTCACTTATATCGGCCCTACACAGCGAGCTTGAACGGGCTCGCCTTCAGGTCAACCGCATCATCAAAGACCAACATGTTGACTATACAGAAGTCAACCACGTATTAAAATGCTTTGCTGAGGAGAAAGCACAGTGGAAAGGCAAAGAAAGACGAGCAGTTGATAACGCCATTGAGTCCATTTCTGGTGAATTAGAGGTCGAGAAAACGCTGAGGCGAAGATCTGAAAGCTTAAACAAAAAACTCGGGCAAGAATTAGCAGAAAGAAAGGCTTCTTTTGCTAAAGTGTTGAAAGAACTCGAGAGTGAGAAAAGAGCACGCGAGATTATGGAGCAAGTTTGTGATGAATTAGCTGTTGATATTGGAGAAGATCGGGCTGAAGCCGAGGAGCTGAAACGGGAATCGGTTAGAATTCATGAAGAAGTTGAAGAAGAAAGAGAAATGCTTCAACTTGCTGATAAATTAAGAGAGGAGAGGGTTCAGATGAAATTAGCAGAAGCTAAGCATCAGTTTGAAGAGAAAAACGCGATTGTTGACAAATTAAGGAGTCAGCTCGAGACAGTTCTTGGAAATAAGGTGACATGTGAGAAAAAGGGACGAAAAGACGAAGATTTGATGATGCATTTGCGTAAAAGTAATTTTAGTGTGACCCGTTTGAATGAAGAACATGATGATGGTGAAGTTGAGGATGACCTTCATTCCACTGATCTTAAGATGAATAGTAGTAATAAGATTCATAAATGGAGTCATGGTCATAATTTCCATAAAGATTTGGTTGATGATGAAACAAAATGGAGGACTTCAGTCAACAATTCGGTCAACGGTAAAGCATCAAGAAGAAGCACTTGTTCGATACAGAGGAGTGTATCCGAAGGAAATGAATGGGGGATTCAAGACAGTTTTGTTGAACTTGAGAAGCAAATTGCAAGAAGAAGCCATGGGGATGATTTGCAAAGATATAAATCAGTCAAAGGTCTTAGGGACCGGATTTTGACCAACTATGAAGTCAAGAGATTTTGACAATGCAGGTCATGGGAGTGGGTCGAAGTCTAGAGGCGAAACCTTTAATGGTAGACCATCTAAAAAGTGACTTAACCTTATTGTTTTCGACCATCATGGATGAAGTACTGATAGCTCTAAAGCAGAATACAAGAAAATCAAGTTTGTAACAAGTTAGCCTTTTCATATTTATGTGCAGAAGTTGCTATACATTTCTCAAGTTTTTGTAACAGTTTTGACAATCAAGTGATGATCCCTGTACAAAAACTCATGTCTAATGGGTAATTATATCATGATCTTGCTGTTAAAAAAAAGTTCTCTCATGATCTTGAAATCATGAAGAAATGCTTCCTTTTATTTATTATATGTTTTTGGTCAAAAACATGTTTGCGTATACATTCTTTAGAAATGGTCTGCATTAAAAAGTAAACGGGTCCAAATGGACAAGCGCCACCCGGTGCCAATGCGAACAGTGACCACCTATAAGTCATATCACCAACACCATCCACGGTGACGGGGGCGGAACTAGAAATTTTGTTGAAGGGGTAGCACAATTTTTTTTAGCAAGGGTTCGGGGGCAAAAGAGTGGGGTCTAAGAGGCGGCAGCACCCCGTAGAAAATTTCCGAACCCTCAAGTCTAATGGATTATGAGTGAAAATTACATCGAAACGTAAATAAAACTAAGTTTGTCATGACATGGTATCCGGTCTGTAAAAAAACACATTATTTAGAATTAATTATAGATTAAAGTAAATGTTATATTCAGAAATCAATGTAAGAAATATAAACACGTTTTAAAATGAAAGTTAAAGTATATAGTATTGTTACAACTGCATATTTGAAGAAAAAAAATTACGTCGAGACGAAAGCTTAGACTCGGTTTGAAACGAAATATATAACAAAACAATTGACACATGTAAAATTTAAAAACAAAACAATAAAACCAACCAAGTTAATATTTAATCCTAAGGCCCGGTCTTAATTCCATGACATTAATTCCAAGAACCCTGACATATTGTTAAAACAATCGATGATAAATGCTCGGGGAAGAAAAACGTAAGAAGCAGCTAAAGGGATTCGAACCAGAGACGTTTAGAATGAATAAACAACAACGACTACACTAGAACACCTCTGGCCTTATTTCTTCTGCATAAAATATTTATTATCTTTTAAGAAGTAGCACATATATAAAAATCTAAAAAATTTAAAACTTTTTCTACTTCGCATACGAGTTTAAGGGATAGTACGTGCTACCCCTGGACCTAAACCAAGTCCGCCCCTTCACGGTGATGACACCTCAACTGCCACCGCCGCCACTTCCACCATCGTAAACAAATGTCACTTCCACCATCGTAAACAAATATAACAATTAAATTCATTTTTGGAATTTCAAATTGTTAAAAAAAACTATATCAAGGAATTAAAATCTATCAAAGACATTTATCTCTAGCATTTACAGTGGATTCCTCATCCCCATCCCTATAATTTATATTTTTATCATTACTTTTTCTCTCTCTTTCACTCAAAACCACAATTAAATAATATTTTGTACACCCTTATTAATATTTTCAATCTCTCTTCTACTCACATTAAACATCAAATTTTATGAAATCACCAGCTTTTCATCAAATATAGGAGTGAAGAATAATTTTTTATCTCTCCTTTACTCACAATCACTAACAAACAAACCTCAAATTTTATGGTTTTCACTCACATAATTATAGAGGCTCTATACATTTGAGTGACTAAAGGAATTATAAACGAAATTTGTCTAATACATTTGAGTCACCGTCGCCACCCGTGGTCTACCGCCGTCACCGCACCATAAACCAGTCCGCACCTCCGCTCGGCCGACCCTCATGGCCACCGTGTGGCGCCATCTGACAAGCCACAACGCGACATTGCCCTACCCGACCACCACAGTGCACCACCACCCTACCCAACCACCACAGCGTTTCTGCCCAATCTGACTTGTCCAGTGACACGCAGTTGTCCAGTCCAGGGCAGCCACAACGCGACATTGCCCTACCCGACCACCACAGTGCACCACCGCCCTACCCAACCACCACAGCGTTTCTGCCCAATCCGACTTGTCCAGTGACACGCAGTTGTCCAGTCTAGGGCAGCGACGCATGACAGTCAAGTGGTTGCGACATGCATTGGTCATTTTAGTCGGTCGGACAACACGCGCCAGTCCAAGCAGTCGACTCAATTAATTTTATTCAATTCCTTCACGTTTTGAAATGAATATGAAGTCCAATATTAGTTAAACTTATTCAGTTTCCAATTCCTCTTGACCATACACTTCCAGACCTTAACGTTTTAGACATTCATGAA
>JBCNJP010013947.1:0-11623 GCA_039602395.1 Deinandra increscens subsp. villosa
GTTTGTGTTGATACATGGTTCCTGATCGTCATGTGGAGTATCGAATACAAGACGGAACGTTCAAGTTTAGGTCTGGCCGAACTCTGGCCGAACTCCAGGTTCGGAGCCGCCGAGGCTTGGCCGAACCTGAGGTTCGGCCAGTCGTGATTTCAGCCTATATATATGTTTGTCTTGTATAGATTCAGAAGTTTTTGATGTCATACATTCTCTAAGTGTACTCTGTGGTTCTCTGTGGTTAATACAAAGCCTGTTTGTATTTACTCTATGTGTTCTTACTCGTTATACATTGATTTCATATCGACTAAGTAGAAGATCCACACGCTCAAGCAATTTCAAGTGGTATCAGAGCCATTTGGTTTACTCTACTAGTCGGAGATCATTGTTTTTCGAGTTATCGAGTTCAAATTCACGTTTTTGACTCTCAAAACTCGTTGTTCATTTTCATTTCTCGAATTTCTCGTTCAAAACATCATGATTCACGTCAAATATGTCTGTGTTTGCTCATTTTCAGTTGATTGAGTGTTTACAGCTCGAGAGGTGTCAATTTCAGTGAGTTTTTCCAAGTTTTTCCGAAAATTCGCGTTCGGCCGAACTTGAGGTTCGGCGTAACTGCTCCGCACTCCAAGTTCGGAGTACGCTCGGCATAACTGCTCCGAACACCAGGTTCGGAGTACGTTCGGATCGGTGAGAGTTCGGACTAGGCTCGGAGGGTTTCGGAGTCTACTGGGTTCGGTGAGAGATCGGAGAGAGTTCGGACTGTGTTTCTGATTTCGGACTACGTTCGGAGGAAGCTCGGAGGGTATATTAAGTTCGGAGGAGGTTCGGAGTGAACAGTAACTTGTGTTTCGAAAATGTCCGATTTTCAAGCGTTCGCGGCTATTCAAAACTCAGTTCAAGCAACTATGCAAACGATGATGAACTATGATAATGAAATTGGAACAAGTCAGAAAGTTCCCAAATTGCTAAAGTTGGAAGATTATCATAGTTGGGTTAAACGGTTTGAAGCATATGTCGATACAAATGACATTGATATGTGGTTAGCGTTCACTGAGCAATATGTTTACCCTAAAGATGAAACTGGTGAACCTATACTTCAAAGGAAAATGTCTTCTGAACAAAAGAAAGCTTATCAAGCTGAGAAAAAGGCATATGGTACTTTAACGATGGCTTTGCCTAAAGAATTACTTCATCAATTTGCTGGTAATTACACATCGAAAAGTTTATGGGATGCCTTAGAGAAAAGATGTGAAGGCAATGACCAGTACAAGAAAAGTCGACAAAAGGTTTTGAAGAAAGAATTTGACAGCTTTAAACATTATCAGAATGAAACGATTCCCAATCTGATTGCAAGATTTGCTCATCTGATGAGTGAAATGCGCTTGGTGAATCTTACTAAAGACGAAGCTGATATGAAAGAGAAGATTTTGGAAGCTTTACCTGAAAAATGGGAGAATTATGTTATGATGATTACTCATGACAAGGATTTTCAAGGATTGTCTTTCAATGATTTAGTTCAAAGAATTCAGGCTAGGGATATGGAGTTGATGGTGAACAAGTCTCTTCCTACACAAATTCAGAATCCTGCAGTGTATCATGGTGAAAATGATTCTACAATGAATGCTGGGAAATCGAATATTCTTAATTCTGCACCCCCGACAGCATTTCTGGCAGGTAAATCTGAATCTTCAAGTTATTCTTCTGCTGGTTGTAATGTTTCTGTTCCGAGTTCTTCAAATCAAACTGCATTATCTGTTCAAACTGTTGATGATTATAATGCATTAATGTCTGCATTGGTATCTTCGTATTTTGGTGTTATCACGGGTGCTGTGAGTAATGCTGAGTTAGCAAATGAAGATTATGATCAGATTGATTATGATCATTTGGAAGAAATGGATCTCAATTGGCAGTATGCTATGTTGGTTCGAAGAACAAAGAAGTTTTTCAATAGAACTGGTAAGAAGAGACTGAATCAGGAAGGCAAGATTGGTTTGGATAAGTCGAAGGTGAAATGCTACAAATGTTCAAATTATGGTCACTTTGCTAGAGAATGTCCAAGTTCTGCAGATGCTAAGTTGAAGACTGGTCAACATGCACATTTAGTTTATCATTCCCCAAATAAAGCTGAGAAGGTTGAGATTAAATCTGCTAATGTTGTTCATGATTGGACCAATACATTTTCACATTCAAGTGAGTTTGCATGGAATGCAGATACTGAAGCTAAAAGGAATAATTCTAAACCTGCAATTGCTTTGACTGTTCGTCATATTGATGATGATAGCATTTTAACTGATTCCGATTCTTATTCAAGTGTATCTCTGGTTCAAGAAGAATTACCTAGAGTCTCTGAGAATTCAAAGGTTGAAGAGACTGAATGTCTTAAATGTAAGAAATTTCTTCAGGAGATTGCTAGTTTTGAACAAAGTTATCAAATTTCTACTGAAGAGATAGTGGTGTTAAAGCAAGAATTAGAAGATTTTCAGAAGAAGTATTATGAGTTGGTTCATGTTCATGAAGATGTTTTAACAGAGAAAGCAGCATTGGCTGAAGAATGTGAGAAAGCAAAGGCTGAAGCTTTAGATGCAGCTCAAGACTTTGAAAATCTGTTTGAGAAAAGTTATCCTGTTCAGAAAAAGTATGAAGAAGCTACTGCTCTTATTGTTACAACTGCTGTTACTGTAGAAAAGCTTCAAAACAAGATTTCAATGCTTCAAGATGAGAATACTATTTATCGTGACAAAAATGAAGTCTTAACTAAAGATGTTGAGATTTACAAGAAAAAGAGAGAAAGTGTTCTTGAAGAGTTATTTGCTGAATGTGAGATCCGAAAGCTACAAACTTATGAATATGATGATCTCAATGCAAAGTTTATCAAGTCACAGAAAGAAGTGTTTGATGCTCAACAACAGATCAATGACTTAAAATTGGAGATTTTGGAGTTAAAGCGGCAAGTGAAGAATTGCAATTTTTGATGAACCATGGTCCTCAAAGTTAAAATCTAATCGTCAATCGTCTTGGTCTAATCCAAGTACGTCGGTTGAATCTGATTCAGGTTCTGATCAAAAATTTAAATTTTTACAA
This sequence comes from Deinandra increscens subsp. villosa, assembly GCA_039602395.1. Lineage (NCBI taxonomy): Eukaryota > Viridiplantae > Streptophyta > Magnoliopsida > Asterales > Asteraceae > Deinandra > Deinandra increscens. The sequence continues at coordinate 3,079 of JBCNJP010013947.1, forward strand.
ATTTGGAAACCAAAAGTTGTTTTCAAGGCCAACAATGACTTTGTGGAAGACACCGGGCGACCCGACGATGTTACATCGGGTCGATCCCAGAGCGACTAATGATTTATTTGGTGTCAACAGGTGTTTCAAGAAGACCTTTCAGTGATTGGAAAATTGCTGTTTGTGAAATATCTGTTCTAATTAATCTGATTTTCAAAATTCATTGTGTTTTCCAAAAGACTTAATCTGCAAATGTTCGTGTTGGTTGATCAATTTTTCTTGGTTTTTCACTTCGTCTCATTTTGAGGGGGAGTTTGTTTTTGCAAAAATACCAAAAATAGTGTGTTGTTTTTCAAATCGTAAAAATGAAAATCTATAAATAGAGTTGTCAATTTTAGGGGGAGAAATTTGAAAAAGACAAAAACATTAAAATTGCAAAAAGACAAAAACATTGAAAAATGAGAAATTGTATCCGACATGATTGGGAAATGATGGTACATTGGCTGACAATGTCTGACTCATGGATAAAGTAAGTGAAAAAGCCATAAGACCATTTGATCGATGTGTAAGGTAGGCTCGGCATTAAATCAGAAAGTATACAGATGTGATAAACACATTAAATACTAATGCTTGACCTAGTGGACAACATCTTGATGCATATCTCATGATATATCAAGAAAAGATATGTGAAAAATAAAATGAGAAGTCACTGTGTATACATGTGTTCATTTTGCAAAGATTTAAACTTGTTTGATTTTCTTTATTTTGTCAAACGATCGGACTTTCTCTGCGTGTCGAAAGACCGACCTGATCGTTGTTCGTTTGACGTTCTGCTTTATTTTCTTTGGTGTTTCGTATAACCCATCGGACTTTCTTTGCGTGTACGGGAGTACCGACCTGATTGTTGTTGAGTTATACAACTTCAACTTGTTTTTATTTTCTTATTTTGTTAAATCCGAGGCCTTATCTGCGTATCGAAAGATCGACCTTAAGGTAGACGATTTAACGTTCTTATTTCTTTTTGCATGGAACACAGTTGACTATATCATGGTTACAATTATTATGTGATAAATATCACAAATGAAATCACAAAATGTGATAAGCAAAGCATATCTGAGTATGTCTGAAAGTGTGGGGTACACTGGTCAATGCATATCTAATAAATACCTTAACATATCCAGATGTTATGAGTATGATTGTGCCAGAGTTTAAAGTTGGACAAAGTATATCTGCAATCGGCATGGCTTATGTGCTACAATAATCGAAATTGAAGTGTAGTTCAGCATGTTATGACCAATATGATCCCAAGTCGTGATCTTTCTCACAAAAGACAAAAATAGTGTCTGATTCTGTATGGCATTTACTTTTCTTATCAGAAAATACCAAAAAGATTTTAGGTGTGTTCTGATATAAAGTTTCTAAAAGTCAAAAAGATTTTGTTTCTGATTTGTTTTCGATTGATCAACACGTAATACGAAATCATTTTTAAAATCAATATATCTTGGAGTCTCGAAGAGACGTTTTGCGCCAAGATTATTTATGTTGGCAGGTTTTTAAGTGGAAAGAGAACATCACAACTTCAAGTCTTCTGAAGTTTGTTGATAAAGAGGCTACACACGTTGCAATATCAAGTATTCAAGATTGAACTCATCGTCTAGATCGAGGAAGAGTTTGATTGAAGATACAAGATACAAGTTTTGAGAAGAGGAATTATACTGCACATGCCGAGGGGGAGTTTGTTGATACATGGTTCCTGATCGTCATGTGGAGTATCGAATACAAGACGGAACATTCAAGTTTAGGTCTGGCCGAACTCTGGCCGAACTCCAGGTTCGGAGCCGCCGAGGCTTGGCCGAACCTGAGGTTCGGCCAGTCGTGATTTCAGCCTATATATATGATTGTCTTGTATAGATTCAGAAGTTTTTGATGTCATACATTCTCTAAGTGTACTCTGTGATTCTCTGTGGTTAATACAAAGCCTGTTTGTATTTACTCTATGTGTTCTTACTCGTTATACATTGATTTCATATCGACTAAGTAGAAGATCCACACGCTCAAGCAATTTCAGTTTGGCATCCCTATCGCCAATGAAGATACGAATAGCTCGAGCAAAGTTTTTGAATTCAGTTTTTGTACCACGAACGTTGTGATGACCACCCTTCAAAGAGCACTGAACGTTATGCGCAACAGAAGCACCAATTTTGTTCAGGCTAAGTTGGTGGATGAATTGCTGGGTCGAAAAATCAAGCATACGACGCTTGGAGCTGAAATCCATAAATTCAGGGCCAATGAGTTCATGATTGTGTGCTTCAACAAACGTGTAAAGAGTGTACTTTTGTGTCTCCGGGTCGAACTTAGAACGTATACATGCACCACAGTCGGTCAAGGATGAGCGGCTAGTCTTTGAAGCAGAAACTGGTTCAGGGTTCATAGAATTGAAACTTTGCAGTTTTGGTTTTCCAGCCCGGTTACATAGGATGTATCTATGTCTAGTAACATCATTGATCTTTCGGTGGGTGCCTAACCGGGTGGAGAAACCAGCCTTAGCAGCGTAAGCATCATACATATTAGTGACGTGCTCCCAACTGTCGTAAACCGATCCCAAAACAGGAATGTAGGAAGGGTCAACATCAGGCTTCCAATATTTGGTTCCATCATAGGCAGCAAAAACACTGCTACGTGCACCATCTGAATGCACACAAAACACACTAAAGTTAAATGAAAGTAAACAATATCAACAAATTATTCGTTTATTAAAATGGGACAAACGTATAAATAATTAAATGTTAGGAAGATCATTGTATTCCATGAGTGTGAGATGGAAAAAAAAAAAGGTAAATAGAGTTCAATAAACTATAATGTATAGAAGGATACATAAAACAGTAGGTATTGAATGTTTAACACGCTATTGAAATAAATAAATACATACTTTACAATTTCTAATTGTAATATGTAGAAACAAGGGGAAACATGATAAAGTCGTTTGACTACACATAATATCTAAAATATATTCTCCAAAATGCCACTTAGTAACAAAAGAACAACATATAAAAGCATTATGATGAGAAAATTGGATGAACAGTACAGTTTGGCCCAAAAATCAGCTTTGGTGCACATGTGCAATCATAAGGAAGTACAATAATAACAGTATATCAATAACATGATTAAACACATAACAGCAATAGAACGCATCACATAACAAGATCAGAGTATAAAAACATGATTTTAAAAGAACACATAACAACATATAAACAGAAATTAAAAAATGCACATGTGTACTTTTGAAATTCTAAGATGAAGTGTCTGTTACCATGTTCTTCAACACCTATGAACACCATAGGAGGAGCAGATTGTGATTCTGATGTAGATGATGAGGAAGATGATGCAACATTGGATGATGTGCTTGATCCGGTGATTCCAATAAGCATATTATTGTTGTCGATGTGTTCAATACCAAAATCACAACTGGCATCGACAGATACAGCATCAACAGGTGTGGAATCTTCAATTAAGGTATGATTATCAATAGACAGGTCCATATGCAATTACGAAGATCTGAACAAACACAGAAGCAATGTCAGAAACGAGGTAAAACAGCGAATTCGAATTTGCGGTAATAAATTGTATACGCGCGGCTGGAGCAATTTTTGTAATACCTGGAATCGAATTTAATTGATGATGATTCCGTGAGATTCAACAGAAAATCGCGATTTCAGGAGCGATTACGGATTACGATTCAGAGGTTGATGAAAGAGGGATTACGAATCAGATGTTAATGAATGAGGGACGTGATTTGGGAGTCGGGTGTGATTGAACCTAAGATTATAATTGGATCAGTCAATATAAACTTTATGTAATGCCAAAAATGCCCTTCATTAACTAGTGTTCTTAGGTTTTTACAAAATATGAGTGTTTACGCCCGATCCTTCCCCTATATATATATATATATATATATATATATATATATATATATTCATAGAATTCAAATAAGGTCAAATAATGGATAACTTAATTATTCTAACATGCTTAATCATATAACAATCATGGATAACAACGTACATGCAAGATTTCATAATGGTTTCATCATAAAGATATATATATATATATATATATATATATATATATATATATATAATTGGGGTAGAATACATCCACCAAATTCCCTACATCCTCTACATCCACTCCTTTTTTTTTAAAAAACACCAAAAAAACACTTTCTTTTTAAAAAAAAAATTAAAAAACATCATATGTCAAATTGCTATATATTCTTTCTGGAACACCTTTTTTTAAAAAATTTTGGCGTTTTTATTATTTTTTCAAAAAAACGCCAAAAAATACAAAAAAATAAAAAAAATTAACTTGATGCGTCTAGAAAATGGTGTTTTTAGAAGAAAAAAATTAATTGATAAAAAGTGTTTTTTTGGTGTTTTTTTTGAAAAAAAAAATAAACCGAAAAAAAAACCAATAAAAAAAACACCACAAAAATTAAAAAAAAGTGTCCTAGAAAGCTACCATAGCGATTAGAGGTGTAGTGTTTTCAAAAAAACATTGTTAAAAAGTGTTTTTTGTGAAAAAAGAGGGTGGATGTAGTGGATGTAGAGTTTTTGGTGGATGTAGAATAACTCACGTCTCTCTCTCTCTCTCTCTCTCTCATATATATATATATATATATATATATATATATATATATATATATAGGTAAAAGATCCGTGTAGACCTCTTATTTTTTGTAGACCCCGTAGACCCCTTATAAAACTCAATAAAACTCATTAAAACTCACTAAAATAAAACTCAGTTTTGTTAATTTAGTTTTTTTTATTTGCGATAAGCTTTTAAGAACAAAAAAAGACAATTAAAAAAAAAGAAAAACGAAAAACATTTAAAATTGAACATTTTAAGACAATGAGTTTTAAAAATCAATGAGTTTAAAACTCAATAAACTCAATAAAACTCAGTGTTGCGTTTAAAACTCATTATTTTAAAACTCATTGTCTTAAAATGTTCGATTTTTAATGTTTTTTGTTTTTTTTAATTTATTTATTAGTTTTTTTTGTTCTTAAAAGCTTATCGTAATAAGAAAAACCAAATTTACAACACTGAGTTTTATTTTTATTGAGTTTTATAGGGGTCTACGGGGTCTACAAAATTTAAGGGGTCTACACGGAACCCTTCCCTATATATATATATATATATATTGCATGGATTTATATTATCATGGCAACCCTAATTTGACTAGTCATCATGCATGATATTAATCATCACAAACATTAATCAACATGCAACTTAACATGATCAACCCTAGATCTAACATCAAAACCAAATTTTGTACATGAAAACCCTAACTTGATCATGGAGATTGCTAGATCTGACATTAACGAGTATCGATGACATAGATCTAGCCCTAATACCACATAAAGTTACAAACTTGAATCATGAAATCCATAGATTTAATATTTAGCAACATGCATGGTGAAGATCTAACCCTAATTCAACATAAAGTCACAAACTTGATCATGAATTCCACAGATCTAGTGATTAACAACATGCATGGCATAGATCTAACCCTAATTCAACATAAATATCCAATCTTGATCATGAATCACATAGATCTATCAAGAATCAACATACATGGTGAAGATCTAACCCTAATCCATCATAAGAATGCAATCTTGATCATGTTATACATAGATCTATCAAGAATCAACATACATGGTGTAGATCTAACCCTAATTCAACCTAATCAACATACATGGTGTAGATCTAACCATAATTCATCGTAAAGATGCATTCTTGATCGTGTTATACATAGATCTATCAAGAATTAACATACATGGTGTAGATCTAACCCTAATTTAACATAAAGTTGCAAACTTAATCAAGTAATCCATAGATCTATCATCTTACATCATCTATGGCACAAATCTAACCTAAACACATCATAAAGTTCAGATCTTGATCATGCAAATACATGGATTAAGAAGAAACTTACAAGAACCGAAAGAAAATGGAAGAAATGGGATGAAACAAGCTTGAATATTCCATGATTTAGCTCCAAATCCAAGTTCTTGATAGGAAGAGATGAATTCCAGGTACTTACAGCCGTTTTGGGTGTTTGGGGTATGAGAAATGAGGAACATGGGGCTAATGTGGCTTATATAGGTGAGATCTAGGGTTCTGGTGAAAAACAAGGAGTAGGTGTATCGCCTAAACCCTCTTGTTGGGTTAGGCGTATCGCCTAGAACTTCCTGGTCGGCTCCTTGGCTCGTTTCCTCGTTTCGCGTGCTTGTTTTGCCATTTTTTTATGTTTTCGAGTCTCCTTTTCATCCAAATCACCCAATACATTACCCCATCATGTCAACACATTTAATCAACTCAAAACGAATATAAATACGTCACGTAACTCAAAAAAGTGAACACATAAGGTCACATAACGCATTTTTGGTCAGTTTCGTCATACGTATCGTTTTGGGCAATTCACCAACGTTTCGTGACTCGATTAAGTGTGTGATGACCCGCGACATGATTTGTGATTATTAAACTCATAATTATGCTAAATTTGACATATGATACTCAAATACGAGATTTCCGATAAACAACGAATCGCGTACCGAAATCGCGTAAAAATCGCAAATTGCTTTATTTTCGATTCGAGGAATCCAATTTGAATCTAAATGATTTTAATTAAATATTTTATTTTGTAAAAAATTTATAAATCATTTGAAAACATTATTTTGAGATATAAATACCCAAAAACTCTCCCAGCACTTGTTAATCCGTAAATCGGGAAAACGCGAATTTTCAAATTGGGTCGGGTTTTACAACCAGGTAAAATGCAAATATTACACAATATTCAACAATGACCCTGAACCCGAAGAACCCCCTGAATTCCCGCTTTGAATGTCTTCGCCCACAATCAGGTCACAGACACCTTCAAATGTAAACTTAGTAGTCCTGATGCGCTACTAACGACCGTCACTGTACCTGACCAACTGTCTAGTAAAGAAGATAAAAGGAACAACGCCTGAATCTCATCATCAAATTTAACACTGACTGGTTTTAACCGAGTCAAAATCAAATTAAATTCGTTGATGTGAGTAGTAACCGAGGCGCCCTCATTCATCTTAGCGTTTGCTAACTGACGCATCAAGAACACTTTGTTCAATGCCCAGGGTTTTTCATACATATTAGACAAAGCTTTCACCACACCGGTCGTTGTCATTTCATTAACAATGTTGAATCCAACCCTCTTTATCAATGAAAGCCTGACAACTCCTAAAGCCTTTCTGTCTAATAAAGCCCAATCTACATCTGACACTTTATATGGTTTCTCTTCTGATAACGCTTGGTACAAGTTATTCTGATATAGACCATCTTCAATTTGCATCTTCCAAAACCCGAAATCTTGTCCATCAAATTTATTAATCTTAGATTTTTCTTCGGCCATTTCAGAACTATCCAAATAACCTGAACTTAATTTTAAAATCCCATAATTTCAAAATATCGAAGCCCGAACTCCCACTAAAAAATGTTTGTAAAATCTTTAACTAAACTGTCAACTTACAAACAGTAGGGACCAAATTTAACAAACAGCCAAACTTAAACTGCAGGGGTTAATTTGTAAGTAATACAAACTGCAGGCTATATTCTGAAATAATGGCGAACCCGAGAGACATCATTTTATTATAATATTACATAATTTCCAGGTTTTCACGTACCTTGGTGACGTGTCTTCATATGTTTTCTTTCTTGAGTTTCAAATGCTTATGTGTATTATATATATTTTAAATGCTTTTCTTTTTATTTTTAAAATAAATTGGAAAACGTCATTTTTTATTTAGTAAAATAGTCATACTATGAAAAAATAAAATAATAAACAAAACAGATCGATGCAAACACATACAATTCTACAAACACAAATAAATGATTAGGTAATGAAAAGAAATCTAATAATGATTCTCAACAATTTAAAATAATTACACATAATGTGAAAAATATCTGGAACACCAATCGATGGAACATGAACAACAAAAGAAATGTCCAAAATGGTCGACGGGACAGTAACAAATAAAAAGTTAGCAAAGTCGAAATCATTTGACTCGTGATTCTGAGAATAATAGTTCCTTATATTCCATTTTATTTAGAAAAAACATGTACACACCATTAAGTAATTTAGGTTAATAACAAAAAAGAAAGCTTGTTAGTATTTTATGAAGTTTGTTAATTAAAATAAATATAAGAAACAAAGACAATTAAAAAAACTCCATTTACAAGAATTGTTTATTTGAGTGGGAGTTGATACTTGTTTTAGCTAAAAGCCTAAAACTAAGTCATTATGTGTTACTTATGTGTTATTTATAGCTGAAAATAAAATAAACATTAAAGGGATCGATTCAAAACGTGACTGACACAGATCAATCTTAAATGTCCGAGGTAAAGTTAATTTCATTGAAACGAATAAAATATGAATCATGTTGTGTTCACATATCCAACATGTCAACGCTTAGGCTACTATATCAAGGGTTGTTCACAATTGAAGGAGTAGACGAGTGCATAGATGTTAAAGGTG
>JBCNJP010013948.1:0-11623 GCA_039602395.1 Deinandra increscens subsp. villosa
TTAGCATTTATTAGTCTAGCAAACTTAGTGGAAATAAAACTTCTTTCAGCACCAGAATCAAATAACACAGTAGCAAAGAAACCATTCAATATAAATTTACCATTAATCACGTTGGCGTCGTTGCGAGCTTCTCCTTGACCGATCGCATTTCGAAAACTTGGCGTAAAGCTGTTCCTTGCGGAGCAATTCCAAGATAAGTCGCAGGTGCTCCTCGTGTTCCTCCTTTGTCTTGGAGTAGATCAAAATATCATCGATGAAAACTATCACAAACTTATCGAGGTACGGCTTGCACACTCGATTCATCAGATCCATAAATACGGCAGGCGCATTAGTTAGCCCAAACGGCATAACCAAAAACTCGTAATGACCGTAGCGAGTTCTGAAAGCAGTCTTGGGGACATCTTCGTCACGAACACGGAGTTGGTGATATCCAGACCGTAGATCAATCTTTGAGAAGTAGTTCGAACCTTGCAATTGATCGAAGAGATCGTCGATTCGAGGAAGCGGATATCGATTCTTGATCGTAACCTTGTTAAGCTCTCGGTAGTCAATACACATTCGGAACGTTCCATCCTTCTTCTTAACGAACAAAACCGGTGCTCCCCACGGAGACGAACTTGGACGAATGAACCCTTTGTCGAGTAGCTCTTGAAGTTGTGAGGAGAGTTCGTTGAGTTCACTTACTGCCAAACGGTAGGGTGCGCGTGCAATCGGAGCGGCTCCAGGAGCTAATTCGATCCCAAACTCAACTTGTCGAAATGGAGGCAGACCAGGCAGATCTTCAGGAAATACATATTGGAAGACGCGGACTATCGGGTAATCGTCGATTTTATGCTCGGGTAGTGTCGAATCGGTGACGTTGGCAAGAATCGCGAAGTGACCTTTACGAAGGCACTTTTGAGCTTTGAGGAAAGAGATAATACCGGTGACTGCTCCACCTTTTTCACCTTGAACTGTTAACATTTCACCTCCTTCGAGTGAGATACGAACCACTTTTTCTTTACATAAGATTTCAGCTCGATTCTCAGATAACCAATCCATTCCTACTATAACGTCAAAACTACCAATCGGGAAAGGCATAAGATCGATTCCTAATGTATGGCCAGCTAGTTCTAACTTACAGTCCTTAACTATCTGAGTCGTATCATGAAGTTTACCATTTGCTAGCTCTACCACATACTTAGCGTCTAAGGCAATTGGTTTAGCATTTATTAGTCTAGCAAACTTAGTGGAAATAAAACTTCTTTCAGCACCAGAATCAAATAACACAGTAGCAGAGAAACCATTCAATATAAATTTACCATTAATCACGTTGGCGTCGTTGCGAGCTTCTCCTTGACCGATCGCATTTCGAAAACTTGGCGTAAAGCTGTTCCTTGCGGAGCAATTCCAAGATAAGTCGCAGGTGCTCCTCGTGTTCCTCCTTTGTCTTGGAGTAGATCAAAATATCATCGATGAAAACTATCACAAACTTATCGAGGTACGGCTTGCACACTCGATTCATCAGATCTATAAATACGGCAGGCGCATTAGTTAGCCCAAACGGCATAACCAAAAACTCGTAATGACCGTAGCGAGTTCTGAAAGCAGTCTTGGGGACATCTTCGTCACGAACACGGAGTTGGTGATATCCAGACCGTAGATCAATCCTTGAGAAGTAGTTCGAACCTTGCAATTGATCGAAGAGATCGTCGATTCGAGGAAGCGGATATCGATTCTTGATCGTAACCTTGTTAAGCTCTCGGTAGTCAATACACATTCGGAACGTTCCATCCTTCTTCTTAACGAACAAAACCGGTGCTCCCCACGGAGACGAACTTGGACGAATGAACCCTTTGTCGAGTTTTATACCGTTAAGGGGTGCGAACAAACCAGGACCACAACCATTAGTTACAAATACTAAACGAATCAGAGTAAAGTCCAAACATTAATAAAACAGTTTAACAGTACGCAGCGGAAAACATTATCTTTAGCACTAACCACGTGCTTTACATAAACATTGTTTTAAATTCCCAAGTTTAGTTTAAATAAAAATAAACATCTTCTTGTGCCATGTCAACCTGCTCCGGATACTCCTTAGCGATCTGCAAAAGTTTAAACCACGCAAGTGTCAACCTAACGGTTGGTGAGTTCACTGTGGGCATGTCACGCATTGGCCCGGTCTCATAATCATGATCGAATCAACGTGTACTTGTGAAATATACATTTGTGAAAAGCAATGCTTAGTGTTATCCAAAATCGTATTATTGTGGTTCAGTAAAAGTATTGTCCGTAACCTACGTTATCGGGTATGTGCTAGTTTTGTATAGTTAAAGTGCTCAACTGATATCGCGGGTAGCTAATCCGTTGTTCCATGCACTAAGGAAGTTTGTACCAAAGCTGACCATAAATTATTGTAGTGGCCGTGCCATCAGTACTGCGGACCTATGTCATCGCGGTTTTGCCTCCCCCGTGTCCTCTCGGGATCACGGTCAGATAGGCTGATATTGTACCTCCGTGCACTCCCCGTGCCACGGGGCGGAGTTTGTCAAACTCCAGTAGATCTACCCAACATCCCCTCGCTTTACAATTAATGATACAATTTAGTTGAGGACTTTTAAGTTTCAAGGCATCCTTAGAAATCATGTGATATCATGTGGTTTAAACTTTAACCTACGCTAGTCATATTAAAAAGGTTTACCGGATTCTCATGAATCTCAAAAATGTTTTCAGTTTCATTTCAGAATTATTTGTTTAAGTAATTCACAAGTGCTTCCCATAAAGCACTTCAAGTTCGTCAAGTGGGTGCCGAGCACTCCAAGTTTTCAGGTTCATCAGGGAGGTGCATAGCACTCATAAGGTTGTCAGCATTGATTTTCATTTAGTTATTCGTTGTGACCCAAACGGGTTCACGATAATCGGGTTAGTGACACTCACCTTGGGTTGCACTGCTACACTTGTTAATAATCCAAGTATGCTTAACGAAGACCTATGAACACGTTTGGGTCTTAAGTATTAGTTTTATGTCTAATCTTCACTTAACGTCACTATGGCCCATAACATAGCACGTTGAAACTATGACTCGACATAACGACACACGACACCGATGGCATAACATTCAAGTAAATTACACAAGTTTGGATTTTGGTCTCAGTTTCGCTAGCAGTTTCGCTAGACAGTTTCGCTGTGTGCACGGGCAGCACTTTCTCTAGGCAATACCCGATGACACAGTTTTGCTAGGCTAGTTTCGCTCGAAACTGTTGGCACAGTTTCGCTAGCCTAGTTTCGCCCGAAACTGGTTTGAACTTTCGTTCAGGGAATTTCGCTCGGTAGATTCGCTCGAGCTGGTCTGGTCGGTTTACCCGGCGACACTGCAGTTTCGCTGCATAGTGTCGCTGGTTGAAGATTCACATAATTTCGCTGGACAATTTCGCCCAGAGAACAGTACAGTTTCGCTGGTCGCGAAAAACATACGGATCAGCCTAAAAATCAACCTAACAGCTTCCATACTTCATGCAATTCATTGTTTAGCATACATAGGCATTTACCAACATCAAACGACAAGTTTTAACACCTTATTCATGCATATTCATCATCAAATCACCAAAATGCATTTAAAACCCTAAAGTGACCTAAATAGCATAAATCTCTATCATGGTTGGATTTCAATCGTAAAGTTGCAAACTTTATGATAGATCTAGCATTACTAAGCATTCCTACAGAAGATCTAACAATATCATGAAGGTTTAAGCATGCTTTATGAAGAAACACATAGAAAACACATAGAAATGGCATAAAGGAAGGTTTTGGGACTCACGATTCGATCAAGGAATCGAATGGATGTTGTCTTGAGGCTGAGATCTTGGTTTTTCTTGATGGTTTTCAGCTGACCAGATCTCCAGAGAAGAGTGTGTGTGTTTTTGTGTAAATGAGGCAAAATAGGAGAACTAGGGTTTATTAAGATTATTTATATCAGAGGCTAGTTTCGCTGGCAGTTTCGCTGGCCAGGCGAAATTAGCTCTGGTCACGTTTTAACTGATTAACTTAGCTGGCTACCGGGCGACACTACAGTTTCGCCCGGTAGTTTCGCTGGCTGCACAACTTAGGCAATTTTCACATAATCAAGGAATTACAATTTGTCATGCTATTCATAATATTAAATCATGCGTTTAAATCACATTGCACATAATGACAACAACAATTGAACACATAGCACATATGGACGGGTTCGGTGATCAACCAAAAGTCGTGGACATATTCGGCCTAGTTAAGCATTAGTTACTAAGTTAACACTTATAATGTAACTAACGGAATTGTCTAACGGAAGTAAACCTTGAAATTCTCGGATGTCACAGAAGGAACAAGTTCGCTAAAAGCAAGCAAGTTCGCTAAGAACTGATGAAGTTCGCTAAGTAGACCATGAAGTACGCTAAGACTGAATCAAGTCCGCTAAGATCAAGCAGATTCACCATACTTAGAAATGACAACAAGGACTATAACTCATATATCGACATTTAACTAATATTTTCTAGATGCACCAGAGTCATGTTAACACTTATAAGCAAGTAAGGAAGTCACAAAGGGTCGACAGTTTCAATATGATTAATTTAAAGGACAGAATGTGATAAAGTAAGCTTAACAGATTAGAGGGAGCCATTACATGTTATTTTAATCCTAACACACAAATATAAGCATGTATAGATCAAATAACACATACCCAAATCACCAAATTCACATTTAAGCTGATATAGTCACATAAGTCTCATAAAAACAGTTTCATGCAAGATTTGACTTATTAAAGTCAAAATGACCAAATGAGTGTTCACACAGAGCTTTAATACCTAAGATAGTTCATTATGAACCTTAGAGGCATCATAGATCACATCCTATGTATAAATGCTCTCATTTTGTCACAAATATGGTCAATTTAACTTAGTTAAGTCAAGACATTCAAATTATGTCAGTCTTAGTGCAAATTGTATCCAAGATCCTTCTACCTGAGTTATGACCTGTTACAAACCCATGTGGATCTTAACCAACCTAAACCACCAGTGTTGGGCTCAATTGGATGTCAGCTTACACAGAGAGAGACAAGCAAGATCACAAAGAATAAAGTAAGGTGATGCACTACCTGATTGATACCATGAGTGCATGAATTGAAAAACACATACCTTTCTGAAGATCTAAGGTAGACTATGATCTAAATAAGATGCAGTGTATTTCTCAATGACTCAGAGAGTAATCTGCTAGGATCAAGCAGTTTAAATTAGAATTCAGGTGAGCATCAATTAATATTGATTAAAGTAAAATTTTGCCCCTGTGTAGCCAAGTTTGAGTTTTGACTCAGTTTGTCAATATGAAGAACAACATACCTCTTAAGGATCTAATTTTGAGCTAAGATCACACAGAAGAGATGAAATGATCTTGATCAATAGCACGACAGTAACAGTTTCTGTTTTTGATGATCAGACAAGATAAGTTAAACTCAAGCAATGAACAAACACAGTAAACAAAGGCAAATAGAACTTAAGGACACAAATGAGAAACTTTAAACTTAATTTAAGTCTCATCACTTTGGTCACAAACAATAAAATTAGCATAATGATGATTGGAGACAATATAGATTCATCACCTATGTGGAATAAACAAGGTCATTCCAATCATCAAACTTAAACAAAAATAAGACTTCAAAGTTGACTAATAGAAACTCATAGGCATATCTTTATCATCTAAATAAGATAACAGTGGCCACATTAAGTAACTATTAAGTAACCAAAGTCCCAAAACTTAACATTTTCACAGAAAATTCTAGGTACTCATATAACAGAGGTGACAAATTTTAGGTTCAAAGATTCTCAATTCAAACAATTTTCATGGTTCAAACTTATCATCTAGAACACAAACACCCATTAGTTATGGAATACACTAAGAATCTCTAAGATCAAAAAATTTCATCCGAACCCCCTGTTTCATACAATCCGGATTCAAGTGACAACATTTGACATAGAAGATTCACATACCTCAATCTTGAACACAAGTGAGTTAGGCACAAGATAGGATGAAAGAATCTGTATGAACATCAAAGTATATCATTAGAACCCTAAAATTCTTCAACACATACCTACGGTTCAAAATCATCACCGAGACCAAACAAACATCTCATAATGCATGAAACAAACCTGTGAAGGCAACGAGAGTGAGTAAATCGACCCTAATTGCAAGATGATACACAGATTCGAGAGAGTGAGACGTGAATTCGATCGAACAGTGAGTGGGAACAGTCGCCGGCTTGTGAGTTTTGAGAGCGGGTGTGTAATTTTTGAAAGCGTGAAATAAAACAGTGAACGAGTTCTCCTTAAATAGGGTAGGGTTTAGCGGACTTGAAAAGTATCTAAATTTAAACAAGTTCGCTAAGAAATGTCTCCAAGTCCGCTAGAAATAAGCAGACTTAAAGAAGTACGCTAAAGAGAGAACAAGTTCGCTAAGGCCAAAGATAAGTACGCTAAGCCGAAATAAAGTTCGCTAAGCTTAAGAAGTTCGCTAAGGCTAAAACAAGTACGCTAAGCCTAAAAGAAGTTCGCTAAGCTAGGAAGTTCGCTAGGGCTAAACAAGTACGCTAAGGCCAAAACAGAACTTGTAACTTGAAAATTTCTAATAAACCAAAGAAGTCCGCTAAGGCATAAACAAGTTCGCTAAGAACAGTTTAGCCTTAATAGACTTGGAAAGAAAGTGGAGAAGTTCGCTAAGGAATAGCACATCTTAGCGTACTTCATTAACACTTAAGAAAATATAAGACAAAATCAGGAGAAGTTCGCTAAGGATAAAATCAACTTAGCGGACTTCTCACTCAAAAGAGAAAGCAATAAGAAAACAAGTTCGCTAAAAACACTTTGTTCTTAGCGGACTTAAAGAAATGCATGAATGAAATTTACAAGACATCAAACAAGTTCGCTAAGAGCAAACTTGTGACTAAAGACATGGACTGTTCTTAGCGGACTTATCCTAGGAAGAAGTTCGCTAAGGCATAAGTCAAGTACGCTAAGAGCGGAACTTAGGAAAAATTCAAAGATTTGAAGATCTTACCAAAAAATTTTAAATCTTGCAAATTTAAACAAAACTAACACTAAAATGCATGCTTGTCACCAGTAACCTACCAGGAAGATAAATTTGAATTTATTAAGACAAATACTTGTTGATTTCAACAAATTTGATAATGACACACCTAGTACCTAAATTTGACTTTTATTGGTCCAAAACCTATCCAAACTTAAGAAATTTTCATTTTCAACCGAGTTGGGTCAATTTTCCACCCGAACTCAAGATTTCCAATTTTTCAAGTTGGTTCATTTCAAACCAATTCCAAAATATTTTAAGCACAAGTTGGTCAATTTTTCACCAAACTTGGAAATTTTAAGCACATTGGCTTTTGAATATATACATATTTTTGAATGGTCGTGGTCAGACATGTTTAGAATCAAACCGATCATTTACGTGATCAATAACACTTATAAATCAATTCACCTTTCATGTCAGGTAAACTAAGTCAGATTGTCGGTATTGTTGTCCACTTAAGCTCAAACATGGTAATTTTCAACTTTTCTCATGTGATGTGATTTTTATCATGTTTTAGTCCGATTCAGAGAAATATTTTGTGGGGTCCTTATTTGGTTGGAAGTTAACAGTATTCTACCTAACGTCAAGTAGCTTTTCAGGTTCAATCACACATTTAAAAGTAATCAAAGCGATTCTTCAGCAGTTGAACAGATTTGAAAGCATCAGTCAAGGGGGAAATTGTTGGAACAAAAATCCATGTGACTGACGCCATCAAATCTGTTTACCGAAGCATTCGACTGAAGAATCCATGTGAATCGATTTAGAGACCGGGTCGTGATGCTCGGGGCTTGCGAGATTGGACCGAAGACCGTTTTCTGGAAAAGTCAACCGTTCAGGTCAACGGTCAACGTAAAAGTCAACGGAAGATCGGTTCGAGCGAGTCAAGCTTCGAATTAATTTAATCAGCTTTGATTTAATTTTTAATTTATGTTATTTACTTTACTTGTAATTTCGTTTATTCAGTTATGTGTTTCTGTTGTTAGTCACCCTCACTATATATAGTGAGGGTGCCCATTACAAGTAAAGGAGTCTCCGAATGTGGAGATGATGATTTTTCTTGTAGAGTGTGAGATTTCCATTCTAGAGAGAGAGTGAGTCATGGATTCTAGAGAGAGAGTGTGTTCTTCATGATTCATTGATTGTAATCTTTCGATTAATGAATTCATTCGATTGTTCATCATCTTTCTTGTTTATGATTCTATGATTCATCATCATCATCTTCTTCATTTGTTTTTTAGGTTTTCGAATCCGAACTCGTTCTTGCTCAAGATCGAGATTCTCGTAGTGAAAATCGGTCCTAACAAATGGTATCAGAGCGGGTACCGATCAGATTCATCTCACCGTGAATCTGGTCACTCGAATCTGTGATTTTGAGCTTGAATGGTGAAGATGAGAAAACTTAGTTTTTAGAGACTTTTTTCTATTTTTTCTTCATTTCTGGATGGATTCTGATGATATGGATGATAGATTCATGTTTGAGAGTTCATTTAGATGTGATTTTATCTTTTACTTGTTCAAATCTGTGGAGAAAATGTAGATCCGAGCTCTTTTTTTCGTAACTTTGGGGATTTCCCGTATTTGGAGTTTTTAAAGATTTTGGAGCTTGATTCTTCATTTTCTGGGCGATTCTTCATGTTTTCGGATGAAGTGAGGTATGATTCTCAGTGGAAAACGCATTCCGGATCCATTGGAAGCATCCATTTCGTCTGATTCTCAACGGTTTGAGCAGATCTGGAAAAACACACACTGACGGTGTAAGTGTGTGTTCTTCGTGTTCTTGAAGATTTCCAGAATTTAAGGGCTGTTTTGATCCGATTAGCTGCTGTTTATGGGTTGTTGGTGGCCACAATAATCTCGTGAATGGTTTAGCTTCATATTTCGTGCATCATTACGGGTTTTCCTTACGGTTTTGGGCAGATTCAAGTTCATGAGTAAGTTTCTTCACTGTTCATCGATTTTCCAGATTTATTCAACTGTCCTTGAAGGTTTGAAGATTGCCTTAGCGGACTTCCAGTGTTCTTAGCGAACTTGTTCTCCTCTCCTTAGCGAACTTGTTTGCTTTAGCGGACTTGTTTCTGCGTTTAGCGGACTTGTTTTCTGCTTAGCGGACTTGTTCCTTAGCGAACTTCTCAGATCCTTTAGCGAACTTGAAATGGCTTTAGCGGACTTTTTTTTAGCGGACTTGTTTCTTAGCGAACTTGTGTGCTGGGTTTTTGTTCGAATTCGTTTCGGTGAATTTTGTTCGTCCAGAGTTGTAGAGGACGTCGCTACGAGTTCAGGGACATAAAATTCGAAGGATTTGGTCGAGTATTATGGGAGATACGGGTGAAATACGGTTTACCGATGTGGGTGTCGATTTTCCGGTGACTGGTTATACTCTCCCGACCGTTTTAGGGTTTCGTAGGTTTGGAGATGATGACGCTGACGTGGCGAGTGTTCATTGGTTGCAGGGGAATGTTTCCTCTCTCTTGTCGGTTGGTTGTTGAGCTCCTATTGGTGCAAAGAAAGGCGCTGGGACCCATCTGGTTGGAAAGAGCCGTTGGCTCATTTTAGTTGTCGACCAGCAATTGGTCCAAGGTCAAACGCGTGGGCCAGGCTGCTCCTAAAAGAGCCGGTGTTCTACATTTAGCTGTTAATTCGTGATTGGTTGAGGGAATCTGCGCGTGGGTCCACCCTTTGCAAAGAGCCGTTGAAAGGCTGATGGCTGTCGGCTCCTCATTGGTTCTCAGCCACTTTCACACGGATCCAGATTTATAGCCAATGGATCTTGTTTAATCTGGACGGTCAGATGAGGCTTGTGCTTTTTCCTGATTGGACCAGAACTTTGCACATGGATCATCAACTGCAACCCTTGGATTAATTATATTCCAGCCGTAGGATGTATTTTCAAACTGAAATCTGATTGGTCTATATCCATTGACATGGATTGTGTTTTTTTTCTAGAGGATTTATTCCACTAATTAATTTTTCTGCACTTTTCGTTAAATACGGGTATTTTCTTATCAGTTTCTCTACGAGACTTACGAGATGACGTCCGAACGGAATCGCGAAATTTTTTATTAGTCTCGGATTTATTCCATATTATTGGGGTTCTTGTTTATTGACGTCGCGCGTAACGTTTGCTATCGATCACTGATGGGTTAGCTTTATTATCCGGTTAATTACTCAGCTTTCTTGTTATATCTCACAATTTATTTTTAGTGGATGCAGCGCGGATGTCAGCTAACCGGATTAACTGGAATCTCAGTTAATTATGGAATTTATCCGTTAAATCTCTCGGATGACCATTTCTTGAAGAAATTTAACAGTTTATTTTTTTTTCGCATCCAACCTCAGTCAGGCAGATTATTCACAACTGTCAGCATCCGACTTCCGGTTTTTCGCGAGATTGTCCGATTTCAAGATTGTTTATCTGGTTTCTCTAGGCAACCGATCGCGAAGGTTCGACTCTCCGCATCTGATTTTTACGCTTCCGACTTGATGTTTTTGGAGAGATTTAGAGAAATAGGGGGAATTATTATGGATTTGGATATTCGGCCGATTATCAGAAGTTGGAGCATGTTCGGTGTCAAACTGGTTTATCTCATTCGGTTTGTTGCGGTTTTAACTCCAAGATGTAGCATTTTCTCAGTATTGTACCCGACCGTGTGAACCGAGTGAGTCAGAACACTTGGATCTCGAACTGGAGCAACGAGAACAGAAGAAGCTTATTCAGAGGGGGAATCTCTACGACAGATTGTCTCCGGTTTATCAGTTTCTCATTGAAGATGTACGACAAAGCGATTCTTTAGCAATTGAACATATTTGAAAGCATCAGTCAAGGGGGAAATTGTTGGAACTTAAAATCTATGTGACTGACGCCATCAAATCTGTTTACCGAAGCATTCGACTGAAGAATCCATGTGAATCGATTTAGAGACCGGGTTGTGATGCTCGGGGCTTGCGAGATTGGACCGAAGACCGTTTTCTGGAAAAGTCAACCGTTCGGGTCAACGGTCAACGTAAAATTCAACGGAAGATCGGTTCGAGCGAGTCAAGCTTCGAATTAATTTAATCAGATTTGATTTAATTTTTAATTTATGTTATTTACTTTACTTGTAATTTCGTTTATTCAGTTATGTATTTCTGTTGTTAGTCACCCTCACTATATATAGTGAGGGTGCCCATTACAAGTAAAGGAGTCTCCGAATGTGGAGATGATGATTTTTCTTGTAGAGTGTGAGATTTCCATTCTAGAGAGAGAGTGAGTCATGGATTCTAGAGAGAGAGTGTGTTCTTCATGATTCATTGATTGTAATCTATCGATTAATGAATTCATTCGATTGTTCATCATCTTTCTTGTTTATGATTCTATGATTCATCATCATCATCTTCTTCATTTGTTTTTGAGGTTTTCGAATCCGAACTCGTTCTTGCTCAAGATCGAGATTCTCGTAGTGAAAATCGGTCCTAACAGTAAGCTTTTGTGGTCGGTAAATATCGTGCACTTTGTTTAGTAGAGGTAATGTCTCCAAATCTTGAGTGCAAATAC